>BROG01000111.1:240000-385000 GCA_030159075.1 Atrina japonica
CACACGCACGCACACACATATATGAAGATACATGCGCGCACAAATAGAATCACCAATGTCTTAAAGCATACAAGATGCCGAACTATTTAATTACTGACTTCATAAGACATGTTACAAAAAAGGAAAAGAAAACAGAACCGATATGGGAACAGGGGCAACTGTAATAAAACTGGCAACAAATTCGAGCAAGTAATTTTGATGATTGATGGTACAATGTAGTAATATCATTACACAGTAAATACGCCATATCTTATAACATGGCTTAATGCTAACAAAGCATATTTACTATTT
This sequence comes from Atrina japonica, assembly GCA_030159075.1. Classification (NCBI taxonomy): domain Eukaryota; kingdom Metazoa; phylum Mollusca; class Bivalvia; order Pterioida; family Pinnidae; genus Atrina; species Atrina japonica. The sequence goes on from BROG01000111.1 coordinate 240,292, forward strand.
TCACAATTTAATCAATATCCTTATCAAAGTATTGGACGTCCTGCTTGTATACTGTTGAATGTATTTTGAAGTGTTGTCATTCTGCTTTAGATCATCTTAGATGGGTGTGTTTAATGGTCTTACGTGATGTCTGTATGGAGATTTCATTATCACTCAACACACCCATGTTTCATTGTTTTTTTCCCTATGCTTCAAGTAGCCTACATGTTTATATACATATAATCATTTATGCACTGCTTTCTCATAAGGCCCGTAAAGAAGCCATATAAGCTATACGTCATAAAATTATATCGTCACGTCATATAGTGTATACTTTGTCGAAACTCTAGGATCATATAAGGAAACAATTCCCCGTAAAATAGGAGGAAATCCATGGGAGAAATATGTGTCTCGTATAACTACTTCCGTTATGATTTATACCGGAAGGACAATTTGGTTTGAAATGAGTACTTTTACAGTTCAAAATTATAGTGTAGGTGTATGTCTTTACGAAATCACTTGATCTGTAGTTCGATATTTCTTTTTACGGGGATTTCAAGTAGTTTGTAATAAGAAAATAACAGTGCACCTCTGATACTCAGATCTCTTTTCTTTAAGAGCCATCGGAAGAAAGTTTTTTTCATTGTAAATATAGTTTATGACATTAACGAAAGTATTCATTTATTTTTGGATGTCCAGGCGATAATTTACAAATCTGGTAAACACTGGACAAACACGGACCTCTGGGAATCAATAGGTGGGATCGGGTGCCATGGAAAAGTAAGCACTCTCCTGTTGAATAAAACGAAATACAATAAACCATTTACAGAGTCCATACATATATTCCTGTTTAAATCGATGTTATGGCTTTTAGAAGCAGAAAACAAAAATACAAATGTAATATGAATCAGCGATCAGCATTTACAAACAATCCTTGGTTATGAATAAAACAGCAGATAACCAAGTTCTATGGTTAGTTTGCATACATAAAAGAATGATTATTGTATGCATTTATGAGTTTTCAAAAATCGAAACTAATCGGAGTTGTTTGCTGCCATAAATATGACAACTAACGTCATTTTTCAATATAATTTTCTATATTAGGTCTTTTAAATCAAACTTTTTTGTCAAGTAAGTTTTATGTGAAACAATACGTTCTTCAATGTAATTATTTTGTTGATGTAACTTACACTGACCAACGAAATGGGTACATATAAATGTCACTTGTTACTTACAAATACGTAAAATTCATAAAATAAATTGACACATATATATTGAGAAGTTCATCCCAATGGGATAATTTGTCGCTTTACTATCACGTGGTATATGTTCTCCATCTTTATATCATTGGTCAACGGAGCACATGTGACCGCGATTTTCACCAATTGGAGGGATATATATGGGTGTGTTCAAGGTACTTCCAATGTCACCACTACTAATCCATCATTGGTAAAGTTAATAACCATTCGTACCATTTGATGACATTTCAATCTGAACTTTGTTTTGCCAGTGGTAGACAGTCTGCAATTCAGTGTAGAAATGATAAACAAAAGTACTATTAGTATACCGAATTCATTTCCGGTGGTGCATCATACCAAACTGAAAACTTTAATTGCGGTGGATGTACACAATTTCCGTATATGGTGCATTTCAATTATCTAATTCCATCTTTTACTAGCTAGGAAGTGATCGCACAAATCATATTTAGGCCGTGTCTGCCATTTTGAATGACGTCAAAAAGTGGAGTGACTACAGGTCATCATTGACAGAGTTCTGGTTTGTCTGGAAATTATTTGCAGTTGGTAAATTGTATTGTTAAACATTGGTACCATAAATGTGCCAATTATAACATATTTACTAAAAGTTACCAAGTGCAGAACTGTGAGCGCACCCAACTATGTCATTTCTGCACAAAAATTACGTATATAAGAAATAAAATGCACGAAAAGTGGTCGTGTGATATATTTATCCAATAATTGTTAGATTTTTTTTTAAAAAAAGCATTCGTTACAGCTGGTATCTTTTTAAATTGTGTGACTTACGTAATGATATATCAGCTAAGATAAATATGAAACTCTTACTATAGGGAACCCCTGGTAATAAAAACCAGGACAATATATCATCTGCCTTATCTTTTTATATATTTCTCTATGGAGCTTAACAGTTATTAGCTACATATATGAAATCGAAGTTAAATATAATTGTGTTTTTTAATATTCTTTGTAAACATCGACATATGGACATCGATTGACACAGCTGTTTCACTTACCGACAGTAAATAAATGAAATAAATGTGTTGTCTAATCTTCAATAATAACAACAATGATTATTTCATCATGAACGACCTCCACTAACACAGTGATAGACAACAAATGAAAATTGTTTATTTGAATGAAGTTCTACGCCACATTCAACAATTTTTCAGTTATATGGTCGCGGGAAGATTATAATGGCGGTGGAGAGAAATCTGTTACTATGTACCCTGGAAAAGACCACTGGTTTTCTGCAAGTAAACTGGCAACCTTTCTCTTGAAATCAGGTTAGGTTAGGGGCTTGATCCACGCGGGATAGAGCTGAGAGACCCCCGTGGTTTCTATGGCAATGCTCTATTCATTTGAACATGGCAGCAACAAATGGACAGGATACATATGTGTGTGTGAGAGAGAGAGAGAGAGAGAGAGAGAGAGAGAGAGAGAGAGAGAGAGAGAGAGAGAGAGAGAGAGAGAGAGAGAGGGGGGTGAATAGAGAATGAAAGAGAGAAGAGACAGACAGACAAACGGAGAGAGAGAAAAGAAAGAAAGTGAGAGAGAGAAGTGACAGAGATATACAGACAGAGAGAAGAAGAGAGAGAATGAGAGAGAGAAGAGACAGACAAACAGAGATAGAGAAGAAAAAGAGAGTATGAAAGAGAGAAGAGACAGACAGACAAACAGAGATAGAAGAAAGAGAGAATGAGAGAGAGAAGAGAGACAAACAGAGAGAAGAAATAGAGAGAATGAGAGAGAGAAGAGACAGACAGACAGACAGAGAGAAAGAGAGTGGTAATGAGACAGAGACAGGGGACAAGTACATCTGGAAAGTAAGTATTACCTATTAACTTTTATTTACATGCCTGTGAACACATACCCCCACTTGTTCAGGCTTCATAGATACATGTACACACAATGTGAATCATGAAAATTGTACATGTATTACATTACAAACAAGACACCTTACATGCATACCATCAGTCAAACATATTTTTGTTTATAATAAATTAGCCTGTATTCATATACCATTAATTGAAAACAAGAATTGTAAACATTTGTGTATACTCTTTAAATATTTACTATGAAATGTGTATTCATCTTTTTTTCATGGTTGAACCATCAAACATTCTTACACCAAGATGAGTATTGGATAGAAGATGAGAAACAAATAGCCACAAAATACATGTAATACAATGATTTATAAAAGGATATTTCTTGATAGGAAATTTTGAAGAATTTGCATGTTGGTGTTAAAAGTACAAATCAAAATCGAAATTACATGTAATATATATATATATATATAGACTGCTTGAAGTGGCTAAAAGATTAGACCCCATGAGCTAGAACGATGTTTTATATATATATATATATATATATATATATATATATATATATATATATATATATATATATATATATATATATATATATATATATATAATGAATGTACCTTTGACTTTTTCCAGGAAAGCATGTTAATTGTTGTTCTCAAGATTTAGTTCCGTTAGGTATTTTGATTCAGCAAATTGTTCATCACATTCATATTATCAAAACAAAAATCAAAATCACGTGATTCTCAAAGTCATCCTCCAAGTAAGCAAGGTAAAATGATTTTTCCACAGAGAGTCGTAGAATGAAACGTCTTGTTGACAATTATTTACGTTAAAAGAGTTCCGATATTATCCTGCCGTCACTTGATGTGTTAATTACTGGCCAATGGCAGATACATCATTGCATTTATTATTTATATCAAGTGATCAGACACCGTGTATTCCAAATATAAATAGTGATCAAACCACTATAACATGTTTATGCTTTGTTCAAGCCTTCCTTATTTATCATATGCAATACGTGCTTGAAATGCAAGCAAAGCAAATTTCTACCATTACCTAAGAAGATGATTCATTTTACTTACTAGATCTACAGGTTTCATGTACTTTGCTGAAACTCAGTGGGAATTTTTAGAATTAGGGGATGTTTATATCCCTTATATATTAAGGACTGGTGGTTCTATAGCCTATCCTGATAATGCACTTTTCGTAACATCATCATTATCATCATCGTCGTCGTCGTCGACGATGCCATCACCATCATGCTATTTTGTTACCGATACTTTTCCGTAGTTGATCGCTACGTCCATTTTTTTTTATTAAAACAAGCGTAACGTCATAAGAAACTTGATAAGAAAATTGTTAATTTGCCGGTGTAAAGCATGCAATGGAAGATTTGATATACATGTCAGGTACAACAACATTATTCTATGCTCTTATCATAAAAGTCTCTCTCTCTCTCTCTCTCTCTCTCTCTCTCTCTCTCTCTCTCTCTCTCTCTCTCTCTCTCTCTTTACATATTTAACTCATTTGACATACATCTAGCTATGAAATTAATACTAATAAGGGCCCAGTTAATCCAAAAATCGCATAAATCAAAATACAATTATAGTGGGCATTGGGCAAACAAGCATATCCCCCGATTGGTCATACCCACCGTATTTCAAAGTAATACATTATCCCTTGGTCATTGTCGCATTAGGACGATTCAATACCCACTACCAAACAAGTTGCAATATATTTTTGTATAGTGAAACCTATAGCAATGGCAAAGAAACATTATATCAACCAAATGGTATGGCATATGGTAAATCTAAAGGCAATTAAACCAGATTCTTATGAAAACAACTTTTCATTGAATAGCTTGCCTCTGTATCTGAAATAATCATACAGATTGACATACAAATCTTAACTATATACAGGCTTAAATACAAAAAAAACTCATAGTGTGAATTACATCGGTGAATGTAAGGAAGCACTGGAACGGCGAGGTCATGTAATCATGAATAGATGTGGCGGACACAAAGGTCAGTAATAATGTAAGTAATATATATGACCTAGTAGAGTAATTGATGGAAGTCATCTGAGAGAACCAAACCAACTACCAGGAAACTGATTAATGGCTAACTCAAATGATTATCACGTCATTCATTGAAGAAGAATTTCAAGGAAAGAAAACGTTCCAGAGTTGTTATTCTGGATTTGCGGAATACTGAGTAACCTCCTATTTGCAAGAGTTGCCCTTCATTAGAGCAGGTATCTTGTATTGAACAAATTGGACGAAAGAATACTTTCTATTTTTACTTTTAAAATTGAACAGCCTGGCCTGATGAACTAAATATAAAAAACATAAAAAATAATTAACATATGACGGAAATACATTGACCTAGTCTGTAAGGTATATAAGAAATACTTTTTTTTAACAGAAAAACAAAGTTGCCCACATAGTCTTTACAAGATACCTGCTACAAAGTGGAGATAACTCAGCAAATAGGAGATAAATTCTGTATACCGCAAGTACGGAATAAGCAGGGATGAATTCAAGAAGATCCAATCAAATTCTACATATAACATTATACCATTGAAAACAAAACTGAGCAGAAAACGTCAATATCCTTTATGTCTTTTAACAGCTCGCCATCAGTTACTCGATCTGCTTGAACAACCAGATATTTGTACAATAAACTTCCAAAGGTTATAAAGTAAATAACTACGGCGTTTCATTTATTAGACTAAATCGTTTTGCAACATAGCTGTCATCTTAAAATTTATTTGTATATTGCCTTTTAGTATACCATACAAGTTTATTTTATTCTAAACTGATTGTGTCATTAAACGTTTAGATAGGTTGATAATCTGAAATTAAAATTGATTATTTAAGTTCTACCCATACATCACAATGTAACATATGGCATAAGCCATATACAATATGTTGTACTCGATATCAATACCCTTCTTAAATAACGTTAATATAATGCAACTGATGAGAAAGATTTCGAACTTCCATATCATTTTCTGCATTTTCAGATTTGTTTTCTTATGAAAGGAGTTTTGAGGACCCTTGAGGGCATACAGGCTGTCATTTTGATAAAAATATATATATATATCCCAAAACTAGGTCTAAAGTTTATATAAACTTTAACAAAGATATATCGCCGCAGAAATTTTTAACATATCGTGCATATTTTGCCTAGAATGAGTGAAATCTGTTGTCGATTGATATGCCTTCCATCCATCAAAGAAAACGATGTTAAATCGCCTATTATTCAAAATTGGATGTCTTTTCACAAATAACAACAATATAACAAGTTTTTTTCAACCTAGGATTTTTAAGAACACTTTATTTGCATAAAAAAGTCGTATATATGAAATTTTTGATAAACAAATAAATTTTGACAGCTTCTATGCCTTTAACGTTTAATTATTATCAAAAGAAAATAACATAGGCAAAATTTATAGCATTTGACAACATGTTGGTTACGCCTTCAGTTTATGTTTCACACACACACAAACACTCGTAATCCGCTATTTATTTCTAATGATCAGTAGTAAAATTTTGAAATAAAGAACTTACACACATTCGTTTTGGCTAAATTGTCAGAATTTTGTAATTTGTATGCCCTTGATATTGACAACCGGTCACTGTTTGTTTGTCTGCTTTCATATTTGATGTGTGTAATGTCATTGTTATCTTACTCTATGACATAGTCTAATTTACAATATGCTTATCCATTGTTAAAATCACGATAATTTATATAACAAGGACTACGGTCTATATCGCAGTAGTTTAATATCAATAACATCTGTTGTATATAAAAAGCGCATGTAAAACATACGGTTGCTCCTTGGCTTTATACAGTTTACGTTTTTTTTTTTGGTCAATAATCTGAATCATCCTGTGTAAATATACAAGGATAATAGTCATTTCGGGAGAATTGTTACTTACAACGATCTATGTTATTAGGGAGAATGAGATGTACATTGATAGCGGGTAAGTTTCAAAGCGTTTGTTTATTTTGTTTGTTTAAAGGATTGTATACGCCTCACTCAACACTATTTCAGTGGAAGTATATGGTGGGACCAGTTTTAATGTTGGAGCTGAGAACCCTGTTACAATGTACCCAGGAAGAGGACACCGGTCTCATGCACGTAAACTGGCAAAATTTCTCACAAAGTCAGCCTCGGTTCCAGTAGGACTCGAACCCGTACTGATCAGAGGTGAATTATTTCACGGTTTAAAGTCTGATGATCCAACCATTCTGTCACAGAAATTTCAAAATGTACATTAGTCAAATAACTTTATTACATCTACCTTTTTGTTAGCTGATATAAAACCGATGATATTTTCATAGAAAAACAATAAATTGATTTACATATAAATCTGTTTAGTATATTATAATAACGAAAAATTAAGTGCGTGCTATTTCTTTCGACAATTACTGTTTTCTGGTTTATGGAATTGTTTAAAATGTATGAATGGTGATCACGACTTAGTAATTATGTGCTGATAAATTAAAAAGTAAAACAGGTTCGCCGACACAAAAGGTTAAAAAAAACTAAATGTCTGGCTTAAGTCATAACTTTAAAATTTAGCATTTTCATCAATGTCTTCCGCTAACAAATTCATGTACAGAAGGTGTCTTTAACGTTGAACGGCGATATAGTTTAAAATTGTTCTACAATAATTATGTTATTGCTGATATAGTTCTGATCATCAGTTAGATTAGAAGAAGAATTATAAGATATATTTGTGTGGTGTGGGCATTAATTTTTCAAAGAAAAAAAGTCAAAATGAATTACACAGCAAACGATGATTTCCATCTGCGTTCTACTGAAGCATTTTATCAGCTTCGAAGATACAGGGGAATTAGCTATTTAGCAAAATAAGCATACACTTTTTCATGAAATATTATACAATTATGGACTTTTGAGTGGATGAATATGTTGTAATATTGACCTGAAAACCAATATTGACCGAGGCAAACAACAAAATATAAACATATCAGATACCAAAGTCTAAATCGTCTGGATGTCCAGGATACTTAATTATATAAATCATGTGAAGATTGGACAAACACGGACCTCTTCAAATCCAGAAGTGGATCAGTATGTTCGACATGTTTTAATGCTTCAGGAAATGCACCAAAGATACTCGTAGAATAAGTGTAGTATAATAGCAAAACAATGAATACGAAGCAAGCCAAAAATTAAAAAGGGCAAACAGTACTTAAAATAGAGATTAAGAAATTACATTGGCATTGAGAAATGAGATCACGCTCTCACATATTTTTTCTGTGGTTTATAGTTAAACATTAGAGATAGATAATTCTTTTATTTTAAAGAAATATCAACCAAAAGTAAAAGATATATCATAGTCTCTACAAAATACAGGCTTTTACAAATCCATATTACGCATCAGACTACCTAGACTACCTTTCACGAATCCATATTGAGCCGGCCTGGTTCAGTTGGTAGCGCGCTCGACTATTGAGTTCGAGTCCAACCGGCGGTAGTTTGGTTTTCTGTCCTTCGGATGAAACAGAAAAAACCGAGGTCCCGTGTCACAGTAGGTGTCGGCACGTTAAAAAAAACCCTCACTGCTCAATGGTCGTAAGTGCCGAGCATAGGCCAAAATTTGAAGCCCATCACCGGCATTAGATGACGTCTCCATATGAGTGAAAGATTCTTGAGAGGGACAAACAAACAAACAAATCCATATTACGCATCAGACAGGTTTTTACAAATCCACATTACGCACCAGACTGACATGCACAAGTCCATATTATGCACCAGACTGGCATGCGCAAGTCCATATTATGCATCAGACAGGCTTTTACAAATCCATATAACGCATCAGACTGACTTTCACAAATCCATATTACGCATAAGACTGGCTTTCACAAATCCATATTATGCATTTCGGAATTCCTTTTCACTGTACTGATACGGATAGTAAAATTCATATTTCATATTATTTCAAACCTTGGCAATTATCACTCATCGGGCTAAAGCTCTGGGTCTGATATTGAACCCTTTTTTTACCATGCAACTATCTATATTTTTCGCATCCCCATTTCGAACGCCACTGGTGTTTTCATTCGGCTGAACCCCGATTGTTTTCCACTTCAAGCAAATCCTTGCCTAAATACTAGGTTAACCACATTTTGTAAAGTAGAAGGCCGAACTTAGAACAATTCTAAAGATTGTTGAATGAAAATATGTATGACTTCTTTTATAAACTAAATATTCTATTGACTAAATGCTAAAAATCAGTAGGTTCTGTGCAGTTAGTTGAGGAATTGGTATTTTTAGATTTAAGTTATCTAAACAGTTATGTACACCGTGTTTTTAAACCCATGAATTCCCTGAAAGGGAAACAAGTAAGAATAATTGTCTAATACTATTTGACGAATAGTATTTGTCTGTAAACTGGTAGGGTTTTTACTGTACAAGAAAATAACAAAACATAACAAAATCGGTTTCCCTATTTTTCCATATATATATTGAATTTCTACATAAAACGAAGCATACATTGCCAATGAAGTCATTTATACCATCTTTACAGCTGCTGCTAAAGTCCATCTGTTTGTGTTTGGAGAGGAGTTAAGTTTCAACAATAGCAAAACAATCAAGGCAGAAAATTTAGTTCAAACGGACAAAACTGCTGACTGTAGCATTTATCGATGATTTGGTATATTCAAAAGTAAGTAAGTATATATATATATATATATATATATTGCATTATCAGTCATCAAAAATACATGTTCTTCTTTTTCAACCAGTTTTGTTACAGAAGGTCCTATTCCAGAATCTTTTTCAGAGGTCATTAGCCTGGAATCATAAAACTTAAGAATTAAGTTTACAAATTTTTTACTCAACTTTGGCTAATCTTGAAATCTGAATGGCTGAGCAGGCCGATTTGAGAATATTCTCAAACTTGAGTAATTCTGGGCCCGAAATCACCAAATTTACTCAGTACTCAAGCTCAACTTTAATTTCATCATTTAGACTATATAATCGTTGGTAAAACTTTTGGGTTTGAGTGATTAGGAAACATATTATTGTTTATCATCATTCACATATAAATTTTTGCATCACATTTATGATTTTCCTGTAAAAAATGAATAAATGTGTTTAGTACGGTACTCAAAATTTGAGTACGTACTCAAACAATTTTTGAATATTTCTGAAGTTTTCTTCAAATGAGCAATAATTTTTATCATTATTTACCATTGTATACTGTCAATATACACACATGTCCAGTTACAGAATAATTTTTTGTCTGAATTTATTTGAAAATCATGAAAAGTTAGTTGAGTTTGAGTACTGAGTAAATTTGGTGACTTCGGGCCCTGAAGTTTTATGGTGCCGGGCCAAAGTTTACACACTATTCATTGTTATTTTAAATAATTTATTTAATTTGTTTTATTTTTTATGAAGTTTGTAATTTTACATTTCGGTATCTGTAAGATGTACAAATGTTTCTACATCGGGTCTGGATTTCTCGAAAAAAAACCTCAAAACTTAAACTTAAATCCAGCTAAACTTTTTCTCAAGTTGCATTTCTCGAAGCAAACTCAGTCATTTCTCAGCTGAGGTAACTTTTTTACTCAGCTGAGTGCAATTTTCCATTGCTGTCCTTTTGGAAACCTCTATTTCCCAGCGGGTAAAAAACAACTACATATTGAGTAAAAACTCAGACTTAAGTCTATTTTTTTCAGAAATCCAGGCCTCCATGTGTGTGTGTGTGTGTGTGTGTGTGTGTGTGTGTGTGTGTGTGTGTGTGTGTGTGTGTGTGTATTATAAATATGTACCTGTGTTTGTATATTCATGCATATGTGTGTATGTGTGTTTGTATGTGCGTGTGCGTTATCAATGTGTGCCTGTGTTTGTATCTTCATGCATGTGTGTTTTATCGACAATGTGTGCATGTGTTTGTATTGTGTGTGTGTTTGTGTGTGTGTTATCAATGTGTGCCTGTGTTTGTATATTTATGTGTCTATGATTTACCAGTGGTATTATAGTCACAATGATGTCGTTATACTTCACTCTTATATATTTTTGGATTCTGTATTCTTGTGACAAACAAAGATAATTTCGTGTCTATCTTTTAAGGTATGCTGGTATGGAAAAAACGACGAATCGTGTTAATTTCATTTTGTTTTATAATGGTTTTCATATGCCTGGTTTCACTTTATGGTAAGTACGAAAATCACTACCGTCATTTTTATCTACAGTTGTATATTTCTGAAATTCTATAAATTACAGTATCGTTTATTAATCTGTTGCCTTTAGAATTTACTTTGATTCTTTTTACTTTTCAGTTTTATAATATCTCAAATTATTTTATATTAATCAGATAATTTTATTGCACTGCAATGAAAACGAAATCTATAAGAACAATTTTAATCTTCAACTTGATATTGATCAAGTTCACAGGTAAAAGAAAATATTTATCGGTTTGACGAAATTACAGGCTTTAGTTTAAAAATCAACAAGACGTAAACAATTTGCTACGCGCATATGATGCAGTTTTTCATCTTTAATGTATAATAATTCAGTTCACACACATACACACACGCGCGCGCTTTAAGAGTCATACCTTAAAACAATATTTGATGTTTTATAGTATTGTGACGTCGCTGATGTTTCACACTATATTAACAATTTGTAAATATATATATATATATATATATATATATATATATATATATATATATATATATATATATATATATATATATATATATATATATATATATATATATATATAACATCCAGTGTATAATGTAAAATTTAAAAAAGACAACTAGATGGCAATGCACGAAAATGGTGGGGGACGAGCGATAACAGCATTTCGCGCTTTGAACCATGGAGTCTCTCACTTCTGGTAAGCGTGGGTAGAAAGTTTACAGTTTACTTGCCAGTAGTCGCTTCCTGGTTACATGGTAACCGGGTTTTCTTCTCTACCTTTAAAAACTGGCCATCATATGGCTTCAAATTGTTCTGTGGTGAGAGAAATATCATTTAAAAATGATAATGATAATAAAATACATGTAAACACAAAAATGGTGAATACTGGATTAACATGCACTTCTGAAAACCCAGAAGCTAGATCAGATTCCAAGGATAGGTTAGCAGTACCAATACGAATATAAAGTAAAAGTTGTTAGGCATCTAGAACACAATCCAGTGGAGGTAATAAAGAGTATGCAATGCCGACGGTCAGTGTATTCATAGACGTATCTTGTCCTCAAAGTTTCATAAAGACATAGAGTGATAAAGTTTCATACTAAATCAGTAGTTGCGTCATGTCCAATCCATGAAATATACGTCGATAGCTATATTAACTTCATTATTCTTCGTTTAGGGGACATTGTAAATCGCTCGTGTTCCATAACCTATTGCAAAAATACATCATATTTGATTTAATTTATATCGATCAATCAGTTTTGGATTTTGGATTTTATCATTAGATAATGAAACCATTTGATCTATCCCCTGATAACTGTCTATGTGACGCTGAACAATTATGATATTTTAAATGATTTTATATTAAATTGGTTAAGAGAAGATAACATGTAGCTAGGAATTAGATATACATACGTTTGTTCGTATACATTTCCGTTCATATTTTTAAGACATTTTCTCTCTCCATGCATGTTGAAGATGACAAAATACCTGTTATGAATTATTAATATTTGTTGATTCTTAAGGTGTTATGGCAACGTAAATTTACATCTGTTTAAAAAGGATAATTTGATTCAAACAGTATATCACTATTTTTAACAGGCAGTTACAAAATTCAAGATAAAAGGGAATCGTTATGCAGGAGTATAAATCTACAAACGAGAAATGAAACAAAACTCAAACACTTTGAAACAACTTCCTTAATTGGAGTGAATTCTGTGGTTACTCCGATTATCTTTACCGCCTACTTCAGGACTGGGTCAACCCTATTAGGAGAAATACTGCAACAGGATGATAGAGTTTTCTATGTCTACGAACCACTGATTTCTTTATATAATGCAATCGATGGTCCTAATCCAGTACAAACTTTGATAAATGGAACTTCAATGTAAGATTTTGTTAGCAAAGTATAAATAAAGACAACACTGAAAAGGTGTTTATTTTGTTGAATTAAAAATCATTTAGATAATGGAGATTATCTTATTTTGATAAAGTCATTGTTACATCATTCCTACAGGAAAAAAAAAGACATGTCGAAAGTGTCAAACTGAAATTCTAGATTCTATTCTATTATTTCGTCTGTCATATTGCGATCTATCATAATTCTTTAACACACTTTATACGAGTTGTTCCGTCCCGTTAAATTTTGTCACAATAGTGTGCAGACTTCCGATATATGCCCTGGGTTATAAATATCATGCAACGGTAAATGCCATGTTTGAAAAGCAGCCTACAGGAAAATGATGACACTTTTCATCTTTATAAGAGAAAACATGTATCTAAACTTTATTATTTGACATAAATTGAAACAAGATATCATTGAATGTTGTCAATGTTATGTAACCAAAACGGAACTGACCTTGTAAGACTTTCTGCTGAAATCACGTGGTCGGTAACAGACTATTCCAACAAAACTGAACGGAGTGGAACAACTCCAAACAAAGGTCTATTGTCAAAGTTCTTTTTGTCAATCTCTCTCTTTCATAACTTTACGACATCTCGAGAATTAACTATAGAAAGACGATATATAGCCTACTTGTCTCTCAATATCACATATTTCTAATCACCGTGTCTTCCTTTTTCAGTCCAGTAAGTGATGAAACCTTTGCCAGCAGGGCTATTGCTATAATAGAATCTTACTACAAATGTAAATTTGATTCCCTGGACGTGAAAACAATTTCCCATGGCTTTCAATATTTCGGCAAAAAGCCTACGTTTTTCTTGAAGTGTGTTGAAAATGCCAACGAGACATCGCCACTCTTGAAAGCAATACAGACATGTCTGCCGATTCTACAAAGACATTGCCGTCAATCAAACTACATAATCATTAAAGTGACACGACTTCCGGCTGTACTACTCGATGTGCTGATACCCAAATTTCCAAAGTTACAGATTCTTCATTTAGTTCGTGATCCACGCGCTACCCTGTATTCACTAGGTATTGACTTATTTCATCACTTACAATAATTATAAAAGGTACTCTTCCACAAATCGACGTATTTTAAGGTAACAATTATACTTTTGCTTTAACTTTTTATTGGTAATTTTTTATCAGAGTATAAAACGTACGGTTACCAAAGTGTTAAATCATCGTCCCCCGCATTCACATTTGGACTCGCTCATTTCAAAAAAAGGTAAAGTCCATTGTTAGAAATAAGGAGTGATTGATTTCGAATCTGAATTCTACAATGATTTCACATTCATTAATAACTTGATTACAGGGGTCGATGTGTTAAAGTATTCCACACAATCCACATAGCTTTTCAGTGGAACGATAGTGCACCCTTAAGAAAGTATGCAAAGTGTTCACGATGTTCATACTACCTACATAATTAACTTTGAGTACAGTGGACCTAAAGCCTGCTCTAATGACAGCATAGAAAGTACAGATACTAAAATATGAGGTATTCCATACAATCCACATGAATAGCTTTGAACTACTGCTCGCCGTTAAGCCACATAATTGACCCATCGCCAAACCTCTGACACATGGCTTTTAATGTGCTTTTTTGACGTCATTTGATTGAGACGTCATAATCAAACAAATTTTTGACGGGCCATTTAACTGTGACGTCATATGGAAAAGTTTGCTAAAAGGTGCCGTTCGGGCATATGGCAATAGGTCAATTATCTTTGAATACAGTGGACCTAGAATACGCTGTAATGAGAGTATAAAAAAGTACGGATACCAAAATGTTACGGAAGACCATAATAGCCACATAATTAACTTAGAGTACGGTGGACCTAGAATCCGATGTTATGAGGGTATAAATAGTACGAATTGTTACGTGTTAATTAAGTAATTGGCTCTAATTATATCAAAGTACCAGTAAAATTATGCTGGCTGACTCAGCATTTTCAATTCTTAATACATTATTTTACTGTGTAAAAATATAAAAAGATATGTTCATTGATACAATATAAACCATTGAGACACCAGGTTACATTCGAAATATCAGCTTCGCTTTCCCTACAGTTTTTCAACAAACCAATATCCCGGGTATTTAGTTGTCTCTGACCCTTAACCATTCGGTAACAGAGGCCTCAGATATAATTGTCGGGAAGCGCGATTAGTCTTCATATGATAGGTAAAACATCATTCAATATAATTTAGTTTATAATCAATATCCCAATATTTTATTTGTAATCTGAATATCTTAATTGACATTTTGAGCATTTACCATTTTAACGGCTTTTTTTGTTTTGTTTTTTTGCCTTTTCAGATAAATTGGGTGCTTCCATCAAGAATAGGCTTCAAATACAAAGTAGAAATATTTGTTCGCTGATTTTAAGAAATGCGGAACATATAGATTCCATTAACAGAACACATCCAACGATAGTCTTTCGAGTATTTTACGAACATCTTGCAAGGCAACCAGTCAAATATGCCAGTTACATCTACAATCACTACGACTTACAATTTACAAATCAAATACAGAAATATGTCGAGCGAATAACCATATCAGGGCTACCAGACGAGTGTTCTAATTGCTACGTCAGAGCCAATTCTTCCGCTCACGTGGACAGTTGGAAAAAGGATTGGACTAAAAATCAGTTGACTATAATCGAACGTGAATGTAAACCTTTTTTACTTACATTTGGGTATACCTTATTGACTGGTGGATAATTGCTGTATAACCATAAAATGAAAGTATTAACACAACGATAAAAGTAGTAAGAACGTTGTAAAATGCATAAACTTTCAGATGGTAAATGTTACAATTTATGAAGTATAGTTTAATAAACGATTTTTTCAAGTGCTCTTCTTTTACACAGGAATAATGTTGTATTGTATGACTAAACTTGAAGTGTTTGTAATTGTCTGACCAGTTTCTCAGTTTAGGTTTTTGGTAGAAGGGGTATTGTAGTAAAACCCATTTAATCTGACGTTTGGAGTCTCATGAACCCTTTCTTGACCTGGAGAAGTTTAAATTTTAGGTAATAAAGAATATTCCTATTCCTATACATTTTGTGAAAATAAGGTCAGGTAAAGTGTGGTATTCATATAAAAATAGTAAGATTAATCGATTGACCTATCGCCAAATGCCCGACACGACACCTTTTGGCAGACTTTTCAATTATGTCCTCACATTAAATTGCCCGTCAAACGCTTATGTAATAATGACATCACAATCAAATGACGTTATAAAAGCACATGAACAGCCATGAGTCAGACATTTGGCGATTGGTCAATTGCGATTGAAAAAGTGCCAAACCTGGGTTTCTCGAGCAATTTTCACAAAATCATGGAATTCATGAATTTTTATGCCTCTGTATATCAATCTAATAGCAAAAACGAAAAACAAAATTTGTGGAAAAAAACACAGCTAATGTCCCTTAAGTCGAGCCTATTTTTGCCAACACCTAACACAAATCCTGACCTTCTTTACGTAAAGAAACCATATATCGTATGTCTCGCACATGAGTTTCATTGATTAATAATATTATATTAACACTTTTTACAATGTCATATTGAAAATGATTCTTTTCTGGACCTTGTTTCCTTGGATACGCATGAAAAACTACTACGTTACCGATCATGTAATTACTCTATTTGATGTACCTTCAACTTTGAGCTACCATATTTATATTGGATTCCTAAACTTCATAAAACCCCATACAGGATCCAGCTAATGTTATACCAAACCTTTATCTTTACTCCTTACCATGATATAGACAACCGTTATGAAGAAGCTTCAGCAGTACTGTACAGTTGGTTATTCCAGAGGCGGTGTAAATCAGAAGTGGATAATTAAACATTCTAAACAACTTTTTGAAAATTTGAAGGCACACAATTTTTCTCAAATTCACAGTATCAAAACATACAACTTCTCTACTCACAACTATTCCGCATAAAAAATTAAAAGAAATATTTTTTAGCATCATAGACAACTGTTTTTGTTTCACTAAAGGTGGTACCCAAAAATTTAAATATCAAGTTATTGGTATCGTGATACTTATTTTGTCAAACACTACTCTGATTCTACACATAAATACAATGAAGTTGATATAAAAACATGTTGGAATTTCTAATAGACAATATACTTGTAATGTTCGGAGACGTGGTCTTTCAACAAACTGTCGGCATTCCTATGGGAACCAATTGTGCCCCTTTATTGGTCGACCTGCTCCTTTATTCATACGAAGCAGACTTTTTTCAGAAACAGCTGAATCAAAAGAAGAAAAAGCTAGCGGTGTGCTTAATTTCACATTTAGATATATCGACAACGTTTTGTCAATAAATGATGACAATTTCCATACATATGTCAATGAGATATATCCCAGCGAACTAGAAATTAAAGATACAACAGAATCAAGCACATACGCTTCATGCTTAGACATTTTACTCACTTATACACACAGATGGAAAATTGGCAACTAATTGATACGGCAAACGCGACGATTTCGTCTTTCCCATCATAAATTTTCCACATTTAAGTAGTAATATCCCACAGTCACTCGCATATGGAATTTATATTTCACAAATATCCGATATGCCAGTACGTGTTCAACATATGAACATTTCATGTACAGATGTAAACTACTCACTGACAAATTATTAACACAGGGATATCGAAAACCGCGTTTGATGTCAACGTTCTGCAAATTTTACGGTCGATATAATAGTCTTGTTTGCGATTATTCTGTTTCACTGGATGAAATGTTGGGTAGCCTATTCGTTGGCGATTGTTGAGACGTCTGTACCAATTGTGACGAGGATTCGTTCCTCATGTCTTTCATTTGGACTTGACTGTGGACTCACGGCGAGTGTGACCGGACGACCCTTATTAGGTCACTTGTCAGCAATTGTCAGTTTACGTCCATCATCTTTCCGTAAGACATGTTCAAAATAATCTATACAGAAGCAGATGCATTATTTGTGGTTAGGAAATGAAAGAATGATCATCAATAGAGTATGATAATTCAAGTACTTTATTGTTACTATAAATAGAACGTAGGTTAAGACGAAAGTAGGTTAAGACGAACCATTAATTTTTTTTCACACGGTCGTTACAGCATTTGACTCTCCATTACTATGCATTCCATCCACTCATTTATGGCAGAATTGAATACGTTACTTTATGCACATATATAAGCCTAATAGACCTATTTATGATGTGCATATTGAACATAATGCATGTCCATCTGTCCATCACATGACATCCAAAATAGTATGACATAAACAGACTGAAAGGCACAATTGATCATTTAGACACTGAATGTACTCATGTTATTATGACTTTCACATCAAACGCGACCACAGCGAGAGTGAGAGTTGGGGAAGGGGTAATGACAGTGTTTTAGACAGGCATAAAGATAGATAACTCGTGTTTCTTTGACAATGTTTGTAGTTTTTACCATTAAACGTTTGTTGTGTTTATTCCGTCTGTCATTTATTTATTCATTACCTTTATTTAATGTATGTATAGCGGGGATGTAGAGTTTAAGCAAATGAGATTTGTGACCTAAAAATACTGCGACGTCGATGTTTCATTCAAACTGACTTCACATACTAATTTCAAGCAATATAAAATCTTCGCTGTGTGTGATGTCCTTTAGGTGTTGTATATATAATCAAAGATGAAAACTTGTTAATGGTACGAAGCTGATAACGCACAGACTTAGTTAACATTACATAGACACAAACTTCTGGAAAATCCAGGGTAGGAATCATGTATCAACATCCCCTTTGATTTCTAGTTTGCATGGATATATAGAGTTCACATAAATATGAACACGCCGTCGATATTATTAATATTAAATTTAAGATCTCGATTCATTTGGCTATTCTTCTTCTGGCTTGGGAACAAAATTGAACCGAACTTAGGAGACATGTTACATTTTTATTTGAAATATTACTTTTTAACAAACTTCCTCCTAATCAATTTCTTTCTTGTGATGTAATTATGAATCGGTTGAATGCAAAGTATAAGGTTTTGTTTTCAATATTGATGGTTTAATTCTATAATATCTGTTAATCCTATCGTGACACATTACTGAAACACACGAACAACAGGTTTGACTTATTTAATATATATATATATATATATATATATATATATATATATATATATATATATATATATATATATATATATATATATATATGCATTTGCTTTGTAAATATATAAAAATTTCAGATACCAAAGTATAAATCAATAGAATGTCCAGGACATATATATATATATATATATATATATATATATATTTATATATATATATAAATATATATATATAATATATATATATATATATATATATATATATATATATATATATATATATATATATATATATATATATATCTAACGGAATAAAGCAAATTTACGTATATGTGATGTTTTCAAAAGTTTATTTCTATATATATATATATATATATATATATATATATATATAATAAAGTCCATATATAAATTATATATATATATATATTATTTATAAATAGACTTTATTATATTTAGACTTCACAAAGCAAATGCGTATACTGTTAGAACAGATAAATAGATAATCATTTACCAACCTACCTACTTATATTATAAGTCGGTCGAAGTGAATCTAAACACGGGGGATTAGCTAGTTCCTCCATATTTAGCTTTAGGTAATTGTCGCTATTATCACCATTGATAACTTTGCTAATTCCGGTCATAAAGCTGTAATCATTTTTATTATCGAATATCATGAGTATTTGTCCAGGCGGCGTTCAAATGTTTCGACATTTGTGGCAGATATTATTGTCTCCAGGAGGCTGTTCCAGTTTCCCACTACTAAATAAAACCTCCTAATATCCATATTACTCTTGTTTTTTTTTTTGTTAATTTTAATGAATGTCCTCTAGTTGTAGATCGATTATTTCAGCGTGAAACTACTACTCTTTTTGATATATTCTGTGAGAATCTTGTACGTTTCGATCATGTTACGATCTCATATTTTACGATATTTGAGAGCTGGTAATTTCAGAATTCTGAGTCTTTCCTCATATGTTAAATCTTTAAAAGTTTGATGCATTATTTTAGCCCGTCTTTGTACATTTTCTACTGAGTCTATATGCTATTCTTATATGGGATCCACACAGTGCTGGCACACTCAATATGGGATCTTATAACCACTAGTGCTTTGAGTATTACACAAAAGCTACTTAGGAATTGTATATCCCTATATAAGTGTGTGTTAGCAAATATATGTACATAGATCATAGTCCTGATGAAGGGACAGGTCGTCCCGAAAGTTTGACATTCATTTTGAAGAAGGGTCAGGTCGTCTCGAAAATTTGACATTCATTTTGTCCGTGTCGTTAGTCATTTTACTGCTTTATACATAGATCATAGTCCATATATAAGGCTAGATCAGTTATAAAGTGAACAAACAGTACCGGACCATGGACTGACCATGTGGTATGCCGCCCGTTACATCATGCAACTGTAAGCACATCGTCATAATCGACATGCTCTTTCCTATCCGTGGTTTCATGTACCCGAAATCATTCGTGCACATATTTATTATCTATGAAGCCTCAGCTCGCATTCCTTACGCAATCAGATCGAAGCTTTTAAACAATATTTGTAATGCTCTTGATACTTATCATAATAACGTGATAACTTCCTTTGCCGACCTACTCCTTACATTCATTAGCTGCAATATGTCGTTTCCGAGATCCCCCACAGACCACTCTCTGTCATGTGACTTTCATCACCACGTCACAAAATTTAGGGCATATTTTGGACAAAATGGCGGGCACCCTACAGTAGTCTTCGTATCAACTGATAATTGATAAATTCAGATTGATACAAAAAGTCCTGCAATAAATATTTTAATTTATAAATATTCTCCTATATCTTAGAGTTGTTGGCTAGGTGTATACTCCTGATTTGACTAAAAGTTTACATCAGTGTCAGTGACGGCGTATCATAGACCTAAAGGCTATAAATACGCTTCAATTGTAGGTTCATATTTTTATTAGGAAATTCGTTTAAATGAATTGTCCATCCACGGATATTTATCTGATTTATTTTTCTCTCTGAAATCCAATTTACAACATCGCCACCACATATCAGAACTTGCTTTTTTATTCATATTGATTTCCTCTACCCTCCATGGTTAATTCGTATTCACCGCGACCAAAGAGCCCTAAAGTTTCTCAAAGTCACATGATCAGTGCGTTGTAATTTCTGAACCGTTTCGGATCTCGGAAACGACGTATTGACTTCGGGCACATTAATGTACGGGTAGGAAAGAGCATAATTCCGGACTGTAGTTTTACGACCTTACTGTGAGTAATTACCGTTAATTTTTACTATCTACTTTCAGGACCAAATTTTGGACCAAGTTATAAGTTTACTCGCTAATTCCATCAGACTTAAAAGTATCAGTTAAAAGCTTATGTGGAACCTTATCGAATGCTTTCATAAACTCGGTGTATATAGCATCTTGAGATCAACCATTGTCTAGTATTTTGCTGATGGTCTAGTACTTTTAGTAGTTGTAGACCTGTTGACTATTTACAAAATATGTTATATTTGTTCATAAGCTCCACAATTCCCTCCTTATTAACTTTTCTATGATCTTGCATAGTGCTGTTACAGATAACTGGTCTCTAGTTTGACGCCAGAGTTTATCCTCCCCCTTTAAACAACGTAGTTTAACAAACTTCTGGTACAACATCAGATGAAAATGAACTTTTGAAAATAATACAAAGTGAAATATTAATTTTATCTGTAAGTTCATATAACACTTTAGGATATAACTGATCAGGACCCGGTGATTTTGACTTATTCAAAATTTCAATGATTTGTAATTTTCTGTTGGTTTAAAGGTTTCATTGCTAGATAGTTCTTCGTATTTAATATCTTTCCAAAAATATTTCACTTTCATCATCTTCTGTTGTAAAACTTGTAAAATGGTTCAGCTAGTATTTCAACCTTATCTATATCGGTACTTGCAATAAACGTTTTACCATATCTTTTCCCATGGTCCACCAGTTGAATAATTCTGTGTTTCAATGTGCAGAATGACTGACTCGAGGGCTCTAGTTCGTGACCAGGTTAAACTACAATGCAAAATACGTGATCGATTATATTAAGTTGTTGTTTATGGAGGTTTTACCCGGTGTGACTAGAATACTACTAGGACTTCTTGTTTCGACGAAGAGATATTGAATTTTGTATAAAAGCACAGTTAACGAAGCATTAACCATGAACATGTAAAAAAGACAATATACAAACATAATGGATATTCGACAAGCACGGATCGCTGGACCACAAGAGGTGAGATTAGGTACCATAGATTCTGTGCCGACCGGTCACATCCACACTTCAAATCAAAATTATGAATAATTAGGAATACCAACTGGCTCAAATCAGTCAGATTATCTAATGATAAGAATTGCCCTAATTATGAATTAATGACTCAATATTTCAGTTTTCTAATCATTGTTTTGTAAACAAGATCATTGTATTGATCGAATTTTGCGAAATGTTTACTTTAAACGTAATTCACCGTATCCTTGTGGCATTAAATGGTGAGTAAGCAGATGCCCTTTCTGTAGAAAATAATCGTACAGTTTACTGGCTAAAATAAATCGGGGTATTTGGGATACATGGATATTGTATGGAGGTCATAGAGAAATATCAAAATAGTATCATATAGGCTTAATTCCAAGCTAAATCTAATTCTAATTTTATAGGATATATCGCATTCGGTATCAATGGGTAAACACACTGATTCATAAGCTTCAGAAGAAAATATACTAAATATAAATAGAGGAACAGATAAAGGAGCACATCTTGCGCCAATGTTATGCCGACAATTTCCTGAATTGTTTCCAATTACGCTATTTCAGTAAATGAAATGTCGAGTTACCTGTTCGATATAGATTGTTGGGTTGTGTGTTCCAATTGTGACGAGGATTTATTTCTTATTTATTTCATTTGAATTTGACTGGGCTTGCAGCGGGTGTGACCCGTCAGCAACGGATGCTTACTCCTCTATGGCATCTGATCTCACATTTCCAGAGGCCCGTGCTTTTCCAATGTTCACCAGATTTCTATATTTGTCTCATGGATATCCTGAAGATTAATACTTTGGTATTTGTCATCTTTATCTCTTGATACTCCCCACTGATTTTTTTTTCTGGTTTAATTAACAGACAAAAACGTCTATTTTGATATTGTCATTGCAGTTTTAGTATTCACATCTGATTTACATTTCTCATAAAATAAGATATCGTTGACCAAACCGTCAGAGACCCACAATCTTAGTTAACACATGTGTTCGTGTTACTAGGTGGCGTCACAGCTGTCTATATATAGGCTAGGCTGACATAAGAAGTTTAGAAGGATAATTATTATTAACATTACAAAGGTAGAAAGGTTTAATCGACTACTCCCAGAATTCATTGATCTTCGTACTCTATGTCTGTTGATATTTGTCTTTTTTCATATTTTAGTCCTATCAGCTTTTAGTTCGTAATATAAGAATAAGTCAAAATTACATAATTTCATCATTAGTTGCAATTACGTAATGGTACATTCGAAATTATTCCATTTTGTATAAAAACAGAAATGCATTATGCTCAGATCTTGTATTCTCTCAAAAAAGTTGAATAAATATTTTGTCTTAATACTGCCTGCAATATCAAATATATACATGTATTTGCTAATATACTACTACTTTTAATTTCTAATTTGTCCTGAAGATTTATGCTTCGGTATTATGTATATTTATATTACAAAAAAGCCAAGATCTATGCGAATATTACGAACTATTGCTTCATTTCACAAAAATATGAATGAAAAAAATTCCGGAATTCCGAATAACTAAACCATTTTTTATGATCATTTCCGTTTAGAGCCTCGATATATTGGCATTTAAATGAAATCAATCATCACGGAAATTCGCCTTGCGTTCATTATCCAAAGAAAATAATTACTTATCATCCTCAGGCATATGGTATTGGTTTTATTACGTAGCAGGAATATTATGTGGCCATTTACCGATAAAGTGTAAATATTTCACGGTGATAACGGAACTTGTGCCATCACACTCTCAAAGTCGCTAAGTGAAATTATCGCAAAAAGCCGTAATCTGGGCCGGGAGTCACCAAATTTACTCAATATTCAATCTCTACTAACATTTTATGGTTTCAAGATAAAAACACGTGTATAGTTTATGTTGCACCTGAATATTCTTGTATTTCATGGTATACAGTTGTGAATAATAATGAAAAAATATTGACCATCAGAAAACTGTTAGAAATATATGAAACATTTCAAATTGTTAATACCATACTCAATGTAATTACAATTTTCATAGAAAAATCAAACATTTGGTCAGATTCTTTTTATGTAATACATTTTTGTTTATTGTTGTTTAACGTCCCACTCATATGGAGATGTCACCAAATGCAATTGAGCAGTGAGGGTTCTTTAACGTGTCGACACCTACTGCGACACGGGACCTTGATTTTTACTGTCTCATCCGAAGGACAGGAAACCTGTCGCCGGCTGGACTCGAACTCCCGACCTAGTAGTAGTTAGGCACATTCAGATGCTCTACAAATAGATATATGATCAAAATGATAAAGCTAAATAACTAAATTTGAGCCTGGATATTGAGTAAATTTCTTTTACTTCTGCGCCATGTTATTTATAATCACTTAGCCTGAAAGATGGAATTTCAAAGTGTCAAATGAAAACAATATTTTTGTTTGTTTTAATTTTTTGTTGTTGTTGTTTTTTTTCTTTTTTTTTGCTTTTGTTTTTGGAAGATATTAGTTATTACACTTGTTATACATTTTCATATTGAAAAAAACATATACAAAAAAGTTATTATGACTATAACAGTGATTCTGTTATTATTGTTGTTGTTGATGATGATAATGATAGCTATCTTATTTTTCTATATGATTTAATATCCATAGTCCTTTTCACTGTCTGTAAAGCCTACATATAGACAAAACACTTACGGAGTAAAATAAAAAATGTGATATTTTCAACTTCTCCTTTTGCCAAGGTGTTAGTGTATATATATATATATATATATATATATATATATATATATATATATATATATATATATATATATATATATATATATATATTCAAGTATTGATTTTAATATCGATCTAAAATCACGGCAATAAGACGATTAAACAATATCTTATATTGACGCAATATCAATAAATAGACATATTATCTATTTGAAGTCACACGTTATCATGACAACGAAATAAACGGATATATTGTCTATTGCACAAAATACCGACAATAATCTTGTATATAAATATACTATATGCCAATCTGCACGTTTTTGAAACGTCTTGTCGCTGTAATGACCAATATAAAACAGCTAATTCTGAGCTTTTAAAATGTTCTTCCTTCCTAATATTTCTATTACGTCGGTAAAATGCACTAAATCGGAAATGCCTTGCTCGTAATGCAAGAATTCAAAATCAAATCTGGTGATTTACCATATTAAATACCTCGTTATTGTCTGGTCTGTCAACAGACGTAAACGGAATTCTTACAAGCCATGGAGCAGGAAATCAGGACTAGGACGTCAGAGCTTTAGAAGGAAATGAAAATTTTCCATATGTGCTAGCGTTGATATAGGGAAACAAAGAAAAAAGAATGTGTACAGTTTTTGTTGAGTCTTTCGTTGTGCTTATTGAAAGTATACCTCAATTGATGTTTGTTCATCATTTGAAATTATTTCGTTCATATTGGTGCTCATCCTATACGGTTATTACAGTATATGGCCAAAAGTGAGTCATCAAAATGGTTGGCAATAGTAACGTCTGTCACTTTTGTATAATGATTCAGAGAAGAATGTAATGTATTCTAATTTCTGCTACAATAAATGTTGTAACAACTTATAATGTATTTAGCAAAGGGAGATAAAAACAGACCTTATTCATTGAATTAAGCCGTTATGGTATTACATGTATAAGCTTTGTACATGACATTTGACGTCGGGCAATATGATGATTCACTTTTGGTCATATACTGTATTCAAATGAGAATGCATCCATTGAGGTTTTTCAATTTCATCCCGTTTTTCATCACTCATGGGATATAGGTTACCAAGTATAAAGCTCTCAACTCAGCATCATTTTGTTAATTAAACCATTAAAAGAATTATACACACATATATTCTTAGTTGAAAAACAATTTTATAACGAATTTTATATAACGAATAATTGCCTAAAACAAACCAGTTTCAATGTCCTTTGACGTCCCAACTAACGTCTTTTATAGAATTATAACGAAATGATCAATATCATGAAAAAAAAAGTTAATTGTTGCATTTTTCGTCAAGCATAAGTAGGCCTAATATCTGATTAAATGCGTTGTGTAAATGAAAAGTAACAAAACGTGTGTTTTCTTTTTACTTCATAAAAAAGTTTCTTTCTCTTTTGATCTTCTCAGGGAAGTTCATGTTTAGCCTGAATTTAGAGTGATTTTTGTTCTTGACGAATTGCATCGTAACCATTCAGCCCACTCCGGAATAACTATATAACGAACTGTCCTTATAATGAATTGAAAAATAAGGTTCCTTGAAATCTTCGTATACGGGCTTTACTGTACACACAAACACACACACACACACACACACACACACACACACACACACACACACACACACACACACAGAGAGAGATATATATAAATATATATATATATATATATATATATATATATATATATATATATATATATATATATATATATATATATATATATATATATATATTTAATCACAATGGCGGCTGCCTTTGTGGCATTGTTCAGTGTTGTTAAAGAATATCAATAAAATACCACTAGAGTATGCGAAAGGAAAATGAAAATATCTGCAAAATTCATCTAAAACAAAAAAAAGACTTAAAGAGGTAACTACATTCTGTCAGTTCCATGCAAAACAGTCTATCAAATGCTGAAAGATTGATCTGAGTGAAGAATGTATCTTCTTCGCATAAAATAAATTATTCATTAAAACAGGCGGGTGACTGTACGCGACATGTTGAGGTCTATGTACTGCGTTATTTTAATGCTGGTTGTAATGGTACTGCGGACGATCATCATTCCGAATAAATATAAGGATGTACAGTTAGGGGTTATTTCATAATAGACTGTACATGAACTAAAATAGTAGTCGATACGATAATCTTGTTTGTCAAGTCTCTAGAATGTTGAGGTAATTGTTATGTAGAGAGGGTTCAGGGCAACTCACACTAAGAAAGACTTGTCGCTTCTATTTTCCGATACAATTCGCCACCAGTCAAGACAACTCGTATCTCTACCGAATTTATACTTTATTTTTTGCAATGCATGGATCAACCGCTATCTTTAATGTCATTGATATAAAGATATTTTGGTTGACACCATTCATGAAACCAGATTGAACACCCTTTTTAAAAAAAATTCAGGGCGTAGAGTTTGTAACTTCCCCATCACTTCGCTACCAAAAATAATTCAAACTTTTCTCTTGGTTATCTGGCCTTAATTTGTCACAGGCACCTTGAGCTAAGAGACATTATTTGTCTTTATATTTGCCTCAGCCTTATAATAATATTACACGAAAATAAATCGATATTATCAAAAATGTATTGCTGTACTTTAAAACTGAAATGCCGAACGCACAAACGACAACTTTTCATAAATGATATAAAATTTGATAAAATAAGTCATATATTGTCAATATATCAGGATTTAATGGATAAAATCGAAATGGTAAAGTTGTAAATTTTTAAAAGCTTACAAGACATCCACAGCTTTCTAGTATAAAATGTTAAAAATAATTTGTTTGGTTGGGATGGACGTTTACGAGCAAGAAACCGATACAATTTGATCTTCTTTATTTCCCAAAGCAGCCTTTGTTGTCACAAAGTTGAATGCTCGTTCAATTAAGATGTCAAGTAACAGAATGAATGTGCGCGTTCAATTACGATGTCAAGTAACAGAATGACTGTGTTTGTGCATTGTTCCCTGACTAAGCTCGGAACGATAAAACAAAATCTGTATTACAAAAGTCTCAAAACGCAATGATGAAAAGTACATTAGCTTTGTTTGTTTACAACATGCGAAGTGTAAAATTACTTATTGCTAGTCCTATTCAGCTACTTCTGCTCGCTCTCATGTTTAAAGTCGTAGAAAACTGGATAATGTGAATGCGAATAATAAATAATAAATTCCGTATTATAATTCAACCTCATATAACAGAAATATGTTAAGACTGGAATATAAGTATTTCAATGAATACGACGTACTGATGTATAACCATTTCAAGGGATACAAGATACTGGTGTATAACCATATCAAGCGACACGACATACTGGTGTATTACCATATTAAGCGACATGACACACTGGTGTATAACCATTTCAAGGGATACAAGATACTGGTGTATAACCATATCAAGCGACACGACATACTGGTGTATTACCATATTAAGCGACATGACACACTGGTGTATAACCATTTCAAGGGATACAAGATACTGGTGTATAACCATATCAAGCGACACGACATACTACTGGTGTATTACCATATTAAGCGACATGACACACTGGTGTATAACCATTTCAAGGGATACAAGATACTGGTGTATAACCATATCAAGCGACACGACATACTGGTGTATTACCATATTAAGCGACATGACACACTGGTGTATAACCATTTCAAGGGATACAAGATACTGGTGTATAACCATATCAAGCGACACGACATACTGGTGTATTACCATATTAAGCGACATGACACACTGGTGTATAACCATTTCAAGGGATACAAGATACTGGTGTATAACCATATCAAGCGACACGACATACTGGTGTATTACCATATTAAGCGACATGACACACTGGTGTATAACCATTTCAAGGGATACAAGATACTGGTGTATAACCATATCAAGCGACACGACATACTGGTGTATTACCATATTAAGCGACATGACACACTGGTGTATAACCATTTCAAGGGATACAAGATACTGGTGTATAACCATATCAAGCGACACGACATACTGGTGTATTACCATATCAAGCGACATGACACACTGGTGTATAACCATTTCAAGTGACAAAACACACTGGTGTATAACCATAGCAAACACCACGACACATTGGTGTATACACATTTCAAGTGACACGACATACTGGTTCATAACCATATCAAGCGATATGACACTGGTGTATAATCATATCAAGCGACAAGACATGTCCAGTATTTAGTGTTAAATCAAGATCTGGGAAACACTTCAGCTGCTATAGTCATCTGTATACAATGATTTAGATATACAGTATCATCAGTTTCCACGACTTGATGAGTACAGAGAGATTTATTAGGCGACATATTATTGCTGCTACGTAATGACCGGCTGACACAACATGGCATGACTGTACGGGGCTGTGACAATTAAAAGCAAAACTGATTAGGCAATGCAGTATTGCAAGAATCTGATGTCCTTAGATGACATACACTCGTATTGATCTATAATAAGAAATTTGATATATTAACAGATACATCACAGACATGACATTTCACATTTTAGATGAATATTCGGAGACAAAACATTATTGTCTTCAATATTTTGATTAAACAGCAAGATATGGGGTTGTTGAGGAGTGGGGAACATCAGTTGCATACTAAGATCAAATCGGGAACACGGACCTCTTACATTATCATTGCGGACACAATATTATTGCCATGGATAGCGTCATCATTTTACAATACAAATTATATTTTCTATATAGGGCAATCAGGTGAATGGAATTGGCATATAAACTCATATGGCTATCAGATAAAAAAAATTGTCGTTTTACGCAGACTAATCAAGGATAAAACATTTGATGAATTAAAATGGGATGTTTGGATACAAGGTTATTATCATAAAGAAAGTTATCATAATATTGCCATAACTACTAGTCTGTGGCAAGACTAACTGTGGAAACAAAACAATATTGTAGGCACGTGGCCATAATATACAGATCAATAGTAATTTATTTACTTTTAACATGTAAGTCGTCAATATATACGAACTATTGTATAGCATTGTCTATTATTATCTTTGTGAATACACACACTTGATTAAAAGGGTTCAAGCTTTCAGATAAACAGAGCTTATATCTAAAAACAACTTTATTTGAAAGGAGAGTGGATATAATCCATGTGGTGTATTATTCACGTACATACTTAAACAATGTATAATTTAATATTTTAAAACTTCCGTGGGCGAAAGTTTCAAATCCTATCGTTCTATGATTTGGAGAATACATCTATGTTTTGATCTTTCAATTACTGTAAATTACGGAAAATACTGGAAATTCGTGAGTGGGATTATTTAAATTAAATACGCAATAAAGAGTTTTTCGTGTACATTACCGCTCGCATATCGGTCCCACAGTTGTGCTAGGTTCATCGTTTAATATAGAACTGCTTACAGTATGGTGTGACATCGCGTTCAATTAATATCCCACGCATAAAGTTTGCATAGGAAAATCGCATAATTAACAACAGGCAGAAATACCCACGTGTGCAGTAGATTCTATATACTTTTATGATTGATTTGTTTGATATGCTTTAAATCAAACATTTTCGTCGAGGAATTAATTTCCTTTTTTCTCGGGTAACGAAAATAAATATAAGTCAAAGACGAAAAAATTGTACTTGAATGACGGACCATAGAATAGTTAATAATGAACAGACATGGCTTTGTACTATTGTATAATACAAAATAACTTTCCATGTATAGACAAAATTACACATATGTTTCTATCCGTATCATCAGACTGCACTGCTACGCTCTCGTTGAATCCATCCGCTTCAACAATCGCGTGCAGTCTGA
Source organism: Atrina japonica (assembly GCA_030159075.1). NCBI lineage: Eukaryota > Metazoa > Mollusca > Bivalvia > Pterioida > Pinnidae > Atrina > Atrina japonica. Next base: position 271,382 of record BROG01000111.1, read on the forward strand.
TGATACGGATAGAAACATTTGTGTGGTTTTTGTATTTATTACATGTCCCTTATTTATCTATATGTGTACAAAAACTTAAAACTCATTCTGCTTTTAACGACGCCATCAAAAATTTTGGATGACATGAGTCCCATTTGGAAAAGAAGCTCCGGAGAAATTTTCGTGTCCAATTACAGTGCAATATTGCACGAGCGAATTGAACAGTATATTGTAATTGTATTGTTATAAAATGCTGCACATCTATTTCATACATCTAATACTGAACTGAAATCGATAAAACTGTACATATCATTTGACATGATAAATAAAATCTTGCTTAAATGTTAATTTGCTTATTATTACTTTCATGCGTCAACTACCATTTTACAGAATTTCATAAACGACTCACACAGTTATACGTTGTTGGACGCTTGGAATTGTCACTAAAGAAGATTTATAGTTTTTTTTAACAATATGGAGTCCCCCTCTCACTAATGTTAGATAGTATTCTGGAGCACTACAATATACATTGACTCTCTTTCGCCAATCAAATCTGGAGCTGACTGATGAAATTTTCACCGAATTTGACCTTTTCACGGAATTTAACCTTTACACCGAAATCGGTTTAGTGGCCTCCGTAGCCGCTCAGTAAGACTATTGCGCTTTTAGTCATGAAACATGTATCTATGGCCGGCGTACGTTCGAACCCCGCGGAAGCCTAAGCTAATTTTGTGCGAGAGGCCGCTTAGAGTCTCTGCGGATGTGCATTTTTCTCCTCTTGTCATCGCCATGTAACTAAAAAATTGTTGAGTGATGCCTAAAACACAATTCAAATAAAATTTTTAAAAAAGTAAAAGAAAACAAAGAAAGAAAAATGACCTTGCATGCACATGAAAGTTTTTTTAAGGAGTACTTTCAGATCTGAATTATTGACTACACATATAGAGGTAGTACTCATTTCTTTCATATAAACACAAATCTGTATTCCACAAAGAACAGTGCCCAAATCCTAAAGCAAATGACGGTCAAACAATAAAATGAAATTCAATACACAATTCAAATTATCTGGATTATATAATACATCTTCAAAACACACGTTTTTCTTCTGGTTCACTGATATATGTAAACAAATGAAAATGTTCAATTGTAAAACGGATTTTAAATCATATTGATTATCAAGTTAATACATTATTTGCTTTATAATGATAGTTTACAATGGTAGCTATAAGGAATTAAACTCAATATAATTGGCACTGGCCAATATACAGCTGAGGCGATTTAATGCGTATCACCTATGTATATGTAATTTGATTATCCCAAACACTCGGCATCTACATTTTAAATATTCAATAATTCATAACTGATAAAAAATACTTATGACACGAAACAGAGCGAAGATAATTACAATTTCATTAGGTAAATATAAGGAAATGTCTCGCTAAAGTTTAATACTGATACAGGTGTTATAAGATATAATACACGTGCTTGTTATTTGTGTGTTTCTGTTTGACGAAGGACAGGAGACTATCATCTGTACAAAACATCATGTTAACGCGTCGATCGATAAAGCAATAGGAGCGATGGAAATATTTCGTAGGATTCTATACACCTGTCACTTCGCTCGTAGCTCTGCTCCCGTTTGGTGAGGAAACCATCAGGTAAGTGGTCATACAAAACCATGTCATTTTATTGCAGATGTGATCTGATTAGATACTTTTTTTAATTTCTAAAAAAAACAAGTGACAAAATATTGCTTTTTAGATGAAATAGATACAATATAAAAATGATTGCAGTTAATTAAAATTTTTACGTGGATAAGAAATTCTGAAGTAAACAGATAGATAGATAGATAAATAGATAGATAGATAGATAGATAGATAGATAGATAGATAGATAGATATGTCATTATTCGTCCTTATAAAGGCCATATCCTCAAGTTTATGTAATTGCATAACTTTCGCTTCGAATTCCGATATTATTTTAACCAATATAATTTGTGTACTATGTCTAAGACAGAGCATCACATACATTTGTCTAGTATGACATTGGTCGAGACTTCATTTCAAAGCTTTATAGAAATACATATCATATTTGTATTAGAAACATGACTCTTGAGCCGGGTCAAAGTGATAATCGCCATTGCCTTCCATGCAGTATCGTCTAGCATGTGACAATTTTCCACATTCATGACTTTTCACGAAGTGTTTAGCAAATTTCAGCCACATTTGGAAGGGTGTATCATCTTCGTCAAGGCGTATTTACCACCATAGAAATTAATATTGAGTATGAGCTATTCTGATGACCATTCAGGACATTTGAAATTATTACATAAAACTCGGAGGGATCAAACACAGTTCAACACGCCGATTCATTTTTAAAACAATATAAAGTTGAAGTAAATAAACAAACAGAACTGTTTGATCAATGCTGTAGATTGAATGAGAGATAAAGGAAGATAAACACTAAACGGATATTATAATAAGGTCTTGAGGAAAAGTATAAATAATGTGACAAAACATTTGCCTTGGGCGAGTGAAATATTTTCCCAAATCTATTTTACTGACGTAAAGTTCGAAAGACGATCCGTTTCTAATATTGACTATCCTTGACTGATCAAACAATTTTCCTTTCACTTGTATACTCCATCATTCTCAAATTGCAATCATTTTCAGTTTCCATGGATATAATTTTGCTTGTGGGGACTACATTAGACATTTAAATCTCTTTCTGCTGCAACAAGAATAATCAGTTACCACGATAAACAGATATGAACATATCTGGTTTCTGTATATCTGTTGCCAAGGACACCTTCGTTGCGCAATGTTTCTGAACCAATGGAAATGCATTATTGTTTATTCAAGTACATGTAGAAATGAAGACGTGTTAATACTACTTTGATAATTCAAGAGTTCGATAACGAATCAAAACCTTAAAGTCATCCATTCTTAATGCTCTTTTCGGCATTAAAGTGAAACACCTGTCTATGCAATATTGCAATATCGGTATGCTTCATGTTAGTACTGATAATAATAGTTTGTTCACTATGGCAGTGGCTAGAATATAACCATGGTTAAAGCCTTCAATAGATTCGGTGAATCTCTTTTGTAGGAAAGAATGAGTTAAACATATTTACCTTTTATCGAAATGGCATTTGAAATATTAACAAAATATTTCATTTTTGTGTTTTAACGAATTGTTTTTCTATTGTCCTTTTCTTAACATTTGGGAATGCAACATGAAATACAATACGCACATTGATCCCTATAGTTGAAGTCAAAATGGAATGGCTAATTGTTCGAATAAGAGATAATCGGTGAATCACCTTAATTAGAAATTTGTAAGCGGTTACTATAATTAAAAGATTATAATTGGTTAATTAAGATACGTGATAAGTGGAACCACATATTTTCAAATATGAACAAAATAAAACAGTTTTTAAAAACATTCAAATCATGGTCATCCTATGGTTGGTATATTAGCATTTATATATGTATGACTTCCATTGCTTAAGACGGGGCAGCAAAAGGGCGCTAACTGAACCATGTGTATGTAATGGCGCTGAAAACAATTTATCACATGTGACCTATGGTCGATGTCATAAATACAGAATAAAATCCAGAAATATTTATGGATAAAGTGTATACACATGTAGGTGTAATGTATTTCATTAATATTCTTTAACAAGTAAATCAACACAAATTTGTTACGTTTCTTCTGTAAACAAAGATGTAAGTAAACATCATTGTAAAAACTCGTTCAAGTGTTGAAGCATGCACAATTTTATTATTTATTTCATGATATTAAATAGATTCTCCGTATGATCACGTTTCACTACGTAGTTCATACGATACATTGTTAGTCATTGCAATACATATGTCGAATAATTATGGTCATAATACTACATACTAAATAAGGAATTTGTTGAGTTTTAATTGTAGAATAATTATCTTTTCTCATTAAAATTTATTACAGATTACTTTAATCCATTATATATAATAAACCAGTAAGCTTTTTCAGTTATACATTTAAAATAGAACATATAAATTCATGCATATTGAAAGTAATATACCCATTCTTGCTAAAACAAATTGTGATCAACTCCTGACACATCGAATGAGTTCAAAACAAATTAAACTGAAAGTCGAGCAATACGTAAAACCTGCTTTAGCGACCACCTGTGTATAAAAACCACCTGGCCACAAACTGGATTTTGCTGTCCCCAATAGTACCATTTGTGTACTAATCAACCTCTATATAAAGACCACCTCCCTATAAAGACCGATTCCCCCCCCCCCCCCCTACCTCCCCTACCTCCCATCCACCCCCCCCCCCACCCACACAAGATACCCCCCCCACCAACTCCCCCCCAAAACACACCCCACCCAAGAATCGACCCCGCCACCCCCCCCCCCTTCCATCTACCCTGCCCCCCCACCCCCAACCCCACCCCGCCCGACCCCCTGCCCCACCCCCACCCACCCCACCCACCCCCCCCCCCTCACCCCCCCCTCACCCCCACCACCCCCCCCCCCCCCAAACCCCCACCCCCACCCACCTCCCACCCCAACCCCACACCCTCCCGCTCCCCACTCCCCCCCACACCCCCCCCCACCCCCCCTCACCCCCACCCCCGCCCCCCCTCCTCACACCCCCCCCCCCCCCCCCTACACCACCCCCCCCCCCCCCTCCCACCCCACCCCCACTCCCAACCCCCCCGCCCCCCCTCCGCCCCCCTAACCCCCCCAATAAACCCCCACCCCACCACCCCCCAACCACAACCCCCCCCGATGCCCCCCCCCACCTCCCCCCTCTCCCCAACCCAGCACCCACACCCCCTACCCACCTCCTCCCCCCCGACGCCCCCACCCCCACCCCACCCAATCCCCCCCACCCCCCCCCCACCCCCCCCCCCCCCCTCCACACCCCCCCCGACCACCCCCAGCACTGCACCCCCCCCCCACCACCCCCCCCCCCACACGCCAACACCACCCACCCCCACCACACCCACCATCCCCCCCCCCCCCCCACCCCACCCCTCCACCACCACCCCCCCCCCACCACACACGCCCCCCACCCCCCCCCCCACCAACCTCTCGCCACCCATCCCCCCCCACCCCCCCACACACCGACCACCCCCAACCCACCCACCCCCCCCCCCCTCAAGACAAACCCACCCCCCCCCCCCCACACCATCTCCCCCACCCCCCCCCCACCCACTCACCCAACCCCATCTACTCACATCTCACACCCTCCCCCCCACACCCCCTCCGACACCAACCCACCCTCCCCACACCCCACCCCCCCCACCCTCCCCTCCCCCCCCCCACAGCCACCCCCCCCCCCCCCCCCCACCCCACTCTCCCCCCCAACCCCCACCCCACCACCCCCACCCCCCCACCCCCCTCACCCAACCCCCCCCCACACACGCCGCCACCCTAACCCCCTCACCCTACCAAACAAACACCCCCCCAATACCCCCCCCTCCCCACCACACCCACCCCCCACCCCTCCTCCCCACCCCTCACCCCACCCCCCCCACCCCCCCACCGCCGCCCCACCAACCTTCGAACCACCCCCTGCCCCCACCCAATCCGCTCCACCACCACCAAAACCACTCATCTACCACATCCCCTCCCACCCCAAACCCACATACCCACCCCCCCCCACAACCCCCTAACTACAACCTACCACATCAAACTATGTGACACTAACCCACCCCTCCCCCCCCCCCCCCCCAATCCCCCCCCCCCCCCCCTCGAACCCCCCCCCCCCCACACCCCCCCCCCCACCCACCCACCCACCAACCACCCCTCCCGCCCCCTTCCCACAACCACCCAATCTCCCCACAGCCAAAAACAACAGCCCCCCAAACAACCCCCCCACACGCCCCCCCCTCACACCCCCTCCCCCACTCAGCAACAAACCCCCCGCTCACCCTGCACCCCCCCCACCCCTCGCACACCCCACCCCTCACCCCCCCCCCCCCCCCACCCTCAAGCCCCCCCCCGCACACTCACTCCGCCCCAACCCACCCCCCCCGCCACCCCACCACTCTACCCCCCCCAACCTAACCCGCCCCTTACACTGCCCCCACTCGACACTCACCCACACCCACTCACCCCACCGCACCCCAACCATCACCTACCACCACCCACAACTAATCACCCCACCCCGCTTACCCCATTCTTCGACCCTTCCCCACTCCCCCCACACCCGACCACACGAACACCCCCCGCCCCACACCTCCAAACCACCCCTACCCCCATCCCCCCCCCCACCCCACCCTCCACCCCCCCCCGCACCCCCCCCCACACACTCCACCAACTCCCCGCCCCTACGCAAGCCCCCCCTCCACAACTCCCCCCCCCTCACACACCAACACAGCCCCTCACCCCCACACCAAACCAACCCCACGAGTCCAACAGTCACGAACACACACCACCACCTCCCCCCCCCCCCCCCCAACCCCCCCTCCCCCAAAATCACCACCGCACCCTACCCAACCCACCACCCCATCTCCCACCTTCCCCCTTACCCCCCCCCCCGCAACCCACACATACCCAACAACCCCCCCCAACCCCACCCACCCCAACCTCCCCGCCCGCACACCCTCCCCACCTCCACCACCCGAACCCCCACCCAAACCCACCACACCCGCCCCTACACGCCCACCCCCCCAAAATCCCCCATCACCTTCCCGCCCCCCCACCACCCCGCTCAACCTCCACCCAACCATCCCCCCACCCTCATCACCCCCGACTTCTGCCCACCACACCCCCACCATCCCCACTGCCACGCCGCACCGCCACCACCACCCCCCCCGCGCCCACCGCCCCCCCCCCGACCCGTCGCCCTCCCCCCCACCCTACCCCACACCACAGCCACCTCCGCACCCCCCCCCCCCCACCCCACCCCGCCCTTCCCACACCCCCCCCTCCCTCTCCTCTCCCACCCAACCCTGCCCCTCACCTACACCACCTCCCCCTCCCCAACCCACTCCCCAACCCCCTTCCCCCACCAACCCCCGCCCCGCTCCCCCCCCCCCACCCACCCACCCACCCCCCACAACCCACACCCCATTCCCGTACCCCCAACTCACCCACCCCGCCCCCACCCCCTCCCTAACCATCCCCCCCCCCCCCGACCACTACACCCCCCCCCCCCCCCCCCAAAATACCAATGCCCCCCCCCCCCCCTCACCCCCACCCCACCACAACGCACGACCCCCCAACTAACAACCTCACTTAGCCAACTACCCACCACCTCCCACCTCCCTCCCCCACCCCCCCACCCCCCCCCCCCCGCACACGCCCACCCCCCCTACCACACCTACCCCCCACACTCCCCCCCCCCGCCTCCCCCAACATCCCACCCCCCCCCCACCCCGCAAACCCACAACCCCACACCACCCCCCCCACCCACCCTCCCCCCAAACACCCTACCCCGCCACACCCCCCTTCCCCCCCATACCCCCCCACCACACCCCCACGCCGACACCCCACCCCCGAACCCCCCCCACCCCCCCCCACCCCCCTCACCCCCCTACCACCCACCCAACACCCAACCCCCCACCCCACCCCCAACACTCCCCACCCCCCCCAAACCCCACCACCCACCCCCCCCCCCTCTCGCCCGACCCCACACCCCCCCCCCCCCCCCCCCCCCCACCCACCCTACCCCCCGCCCAACCCCCCTCCACAACCATCGCCCCCGCCCCACTCCACACCCCCCAAGTAGAATACTATTCACCTCAAACCCCCCAACCCAACCACCCCCACACCCCCCCATCATTTACACTACACGCCCCCACCCAATACACAACCCCCTACCCCACCTCACTCCCAACCACACCCCCCCCCCCCCCCCCCCCACCCCCACCACACCCCAACCCGCACCCACCCCCGCCTCCACGCCCCCCCCCCTCACCCCCCCCTCCAGTCCCGCCCCCCCCCCACCCCCCCCCCTCCCCCCCCCCCCCCCCTCCCAGCGACCCCCCTACCTCTCCCTCCTCCGCACCCCCCCTCCCATGCCCTCTCCCTCCCACCCTCCCACGCGATCCTCCCCCCCCCACCCACACCACCCACCCACACCCCACCCTCCCCCCCCCCCCCCCGCCCCCCCCTCCACCCACACCCCACTCTCCCCACAAACCCCCCCCCACCCCCACCCTCCCCGCCAACCACCCCCAACGCCCCCAACCCCCCCCCAACCCCCCCACCCCGCACCCCCGCCTCCCCCCCCACCCCCCCCCCCCTCCATAACCACCCTCACCCCCCCCACACACCCCACCCCCCCGCCCCCCCACCCCAAAAACCCCCCAACGCCCCCCCCCCTCCCCCCAACGAAGCCTCCCCCCCCTACCCCCCGCAACCCTCCCCTCGACTCACCACCCCCCCCAACCTCCCTCCCATCACCCACCCTATCCCCCCTGCATCCCCATCCCCACCCCAACGCCTCCCCCCTTCACCAACCCCCCACCCCCCCCCCCATCGCCCCACCCACACACACCCCCTCCCCCCACACACTCACGACCCACCCCCCCCCGCCCCCCACGACCACCATCACACCACCCCCCCCACACACGACTACCCCAAACCAACTTCCCCCCGCCCACCCCCCAAACGACCATCCGCTCCCCCCCCGGCCACCCATCGCCCACCCCAACCCCACTCACCCCCTCCCACGCCCACCACTCCACCCACACCCCTCCCCCCCCCGACAGCAACCACCCTAACCCCCACCACAATGCCTCCCCTACCCCCCACCCCATAATCCCCGACGACCCCACTCACCCGCCCTCCCCCCACCGTCACCACCACCCCATCCGCCCCCCCCCCACCCATCCCCCCCCCCCCCCCGCACTGCCCCTCCTCCACCACATCCCCCCCACCCCCAACCACCACCCTCCCCCGCCCCCACCAAACCCCCCACCCCTTCCCCCCCCCGATCCCCCCCCCCCCTCACCCCTCTGCCCACCCCCACCCCCCCCCCCCCCACCCCACCCCTCCCCCGATGACCACACACCCCGACCCCCCCAAACCCACCCGCCGCCCCAGACACCCCCCTGCACCCCCGCCACCACCCCACTCCCAACCACCGCACACCACCACCCATCACCCTCCCCCCCCCGTCTCCCCACCCCACCCCGCACCCCCTGACCCCCCCCCCGCGCCCACCCCCCCCCCCCCCCTCTCCCTACATCCCCCCCCCCCTGCCCCCCAACCCTCACCCCCCCGCCCCCCCCCCCCAACCCGCACATTCGAAAGAAGAATCACAACCCAAAACCACCTGAAAACCATCAAACCGTCACACCCATGCAAAATCGACCACCATGTGTAAAAAAACCCCCATGCCACAAAACCTGATTTTTATGCAGACCCCCATAAGTACCAAATGTGTACTAATCAACCTCTATATAAAGACCACCTCCCTATAAAGACCGATTTTCTTGTGTCCCTAAAGAGGTCGTTATATAAAGGTTTCACTATATATTAGGTCCGTATACCGGTTAGGTGTTGAGGCGATTATCAATACCTTATCTGTCAATCATGAAAATATATATTTTCCAAATCTGTGTTGTAGCTGGTCAAAATTGGATTCGATTATGACGAATTAGGCTCATGACAAATTCCTAACACAGTGTCATGAATATTAAGTTCAGCATAAAAATTTCAAAAAACAACTTCCTTTATGCTCCATTTTTAATATGGGAATAATGTAGTTTACGTATACATGTATATTCACCCGGTGTGCTAATGAAGTCTTGAATTCCAGTGTCAAGAACTAGGGGCGTATTAATTGACAGAAAACTGATTTCAATTTTGGTTTATGGCTTTTACGGGGTCTGAAAATTGATTTCGTTATGTTTGAAGTTATGCAGTAAATGACAGGTTTGCAATTTCAAAATTCGACATATTACACTTCAGTGTGTACTCATGCGTAAACTGGGTTTAGTGCATATCTTGTCGAGTTTTAGTATCTTAAACATTTATCTAAACTTTATCAAAACAGTTTCAAAACGTTATTAATGTAACAAAGTATGTCATGCAAGTTGCATTACTGTTGCGTCTTAACCGCCATATTTGCTTTGGGCTGAATGTAAACCAGTGAAACCACATCTAGTTTGGTTAATTTTTCAGAATTGGATAGAAAAATCGAAACGAGTTTCAAACCAGTTCAATTCATGAAAGTTTTTTCAAACTATTTATACACTTAAACCAGTTTATAGACGATAGATTTACTCTTAGTCAGTCATGAATATATAAAAATCATATATGTGACAAATATGGCGAAATGTTAGCCAACGCCGGCTACATCCTTCAACTAATTGCTATACCACACATACTCTACCAAATTTGGAGTAAAAATTTAATGAAAACAAACAAAAGTTATTTGGCTGAAACACAACACCAGTAGCACGTGATATTGCGGGTACTAATTAGTTCATTGTTTGTTCAGAGGAAAATCACCCGTTAAAATATATCTTTCCTGTTTATGAATATTATAAATTTTTATTATTTTGCCATAGCATCATAGCTAATTAGAAATGCTATCTGTGTCTCTTCAAAATTTTATATTACTAAAAGACAATTTGTTTCTCCATTATCTCCATGGCACCCGATGCGATCGTAGGTCATTCAGCGGGTCTTGAATTCCCATTTCTTATATGTTATGTTTTATGATAACAAGTCCCATGCTTACAATACATTGTATTTGTACTTTAGTCAGATTATGTGAACACTCTTGGGAGACATTATAAGATCATTCCCCTGGAACGTTTTGGTTTCAATTCTGTTCTTATCGGGATCATGTAGCTATATAAAATGGTGAATCAATCATCTACTCAGTAACATGAAACCTTGATTATCCATGGCAAATTAGATTGTAGTGCGCTGAAAGATTCCATGCGGCGTGACACAGCTTCGATATGTAATCATGCAGACAGTCATACGTGAGTTTACTATCAGGTATGGTTATTAAACCGCAGGCATAAATAACTGTGAATTGCGTCGGAGTAACAGGTACAGATAAATTAATTAGTCCTTAATTTTACTGTCAACTGTCAACCGTAATTTTGCAGCATGAATAACGTATGAACTGTTCGATTTATCATCTGAATTTCAATATATATATATATATACAAAATATTGGCGAAATAATTTTCAATTTCGATGTTTAATTCATCACAAAGTACTTGATGATAACAGTGTTTATTTATTCAATTTTGGCATTTCCCTCATTAAAAGTGTCGCCGTTTGTAACATTTAATGGCTAATTTATTTATCAGTTTTACTACTGATTGGCAGGTGTGCAAGTACATTTAGAATATTCTAACGCCAGGTTTAGACAGTGACATTTGAAAATTATGCGTAAAACAAGAATATAACATGTATGTACTGTTCGTTTGACGCTGGGACATTCAAAATCATTCAAAATGAGGTCAAGACTTTGGATAGTATTTATTGATAATAAGGAAAAATGATAAAAGCCTGGGGAAATTATTACTTAATAAATTTCAAATATGCATTTTTAAATTAAAAATAATAATTCATTAATGTCATTGCTGTTACTCTTTAACACTAGAACACAAAGAGCAGTGATCGTATTGAATATTCTCTAAATTTTTGTCAGCACAGGTTCAAGTAACGTTGGAACCTAGGCTGATTTTTCGTAATGCAGTTTGTCAGTTCTCTTGCGAAGGCAGTTGATCTTATTTCAGGTACATTGTGACCCAGTTACATTGTGACCAAGTTTTCTCATTTAAAAAACTGGCTGCCATGATATAACTGTAAAAATTGATTTGTTAACTCTTTGGTTCTGTTTAGTGTTAAATACCATGACAACTAAGGAATCAAGCTTTTTTTCTTTTTATCCTTAAGCCGTTTATTCGGTATTTGTTATTTCATTATCTAAAATTATAAAGTCACAGAATGCATTTTTTTCTATCGTAGAATTTTTCTCTTTATTGAAAAATGTCATTGAATTCATTATTTGAAGAAACAAAATCACTAAGACGCACAGGTCAATCACGTTGCTATGTCAGTTGTTATAGAAACTACCTAAACCTAAACCTAAATTGTAAGCTTCTGTTTAATTATAATGTTTAAAGACAGTATAATTCTTTTCCACACTCAGCAAGATATAAAGAATAATATAGAATTTTGACCCCACAATAAAATGCATCTTTTTTGTTTCAATAAAATAATTGTTTTGCACAAAATAAAGTTCATATTTTAAAGTACCTAATATATCAATAAGCCGTAACCTTTTTAGTGGGTACCAACTGTGCCTCTTTGTTGGATGAACTGTTGTGTTATGGCATTGAAGCAGTTTGCATTAAGAAGTTTCTGAATGAGAAGAAAACAAGTGATTGTTGGACTTTAAATTTAGCAATTACATACATGTATGTCAATAAGTTGTCAGTTAATAAGGGTATAAAAAATATCAGATACCAAAGTATAAATCTTTAAGATGTCCAGAACATAGACACAAATCTGGTAAAATTGGACAAACACGGACCTCTGGAAACCAAGAGGTGAGATCAGGTGCCATGAAGGAGTAAGCATCCCCTGTTGACCTGTCACACCAGCCGTAAGTCCACAGTCAAATCCAAATAAAATACGTGAGGAACGGATTATGACAATTTGTATACTCACACGAATATGATATATTATCGTAAACTCAAAATGGACGATACCACAGGATCTATAACATGTGAGTAATAAATCACTTAACATAGACATGGGCGGCAAATTTATGAGCTATGCGACGGATTTGATGATTTTGTCTTTCCTGTCGTTACCCGCCACATTTAGTATTAGGAATAACAGAAGACGAATAAGTACTATCCTATTTTCCCCAGGATATGATGTTTATGTCTCCAAAATGAACCCCAATAATGGGGCGTGTTCCCCCTACGGTTTTTTTCATAAACTGTGGTAAGCTACTTAGTTATATAAATTATAGACATATAAATAAAATATAAATAAATGGTGTTTTACGCCATACTCAACAATTTTTTCAATATATGGTGGCTGCCAGTTGATAGTGGTGGAGACAAGAATCTGGATACAATGTTCTCCGGAAGACACCACCGGCCTTCCGCAAGTAAACTGGCAAACGTCCTTAAAACTTAGCCTAGGACTCAAACCCACGCTGACCTGAAGTGAGAAACTCCATGGTTCAATACACGATGCCCTTACCACCCCTTCTTTGTTTGCAAACAAGATGTTTTGCTGTTCAGTAACTTGTTTCTTAGTAGTTAGTTTTAAGTCATCTTTTTCTATTGTAACTAGGACTTATTCCTGAATTATTTTCCTTTCGAATTGACTATGGACCCATTTGTATACTGTTTTCTGAACGTCCTATTGTTTAACACTGTGAAATTTATATCTTTTACAATTAGATTTTAATTTAATATTGAATCCTATGAATATAGATTTAGTTTGCCACTTTTCACATATATGCAGCAACGAGTTTGGCATGCTAACAAGGGATACTGACATCTTCCGGACACCTGGTCCCATCCCGTTTGGGATTCGGAATTGTTCTTCATGATGAGACCGTTGTTATATCAACTTTGTCGTATTCTATCTAACAGACTTGGAGTTTTGAATATCCATTGGTATTCCGTCATTGTAATCTCAGCAGTCCCGCATGTTGAAATTAATTAACTTTTTTCTAATCTATTATCCATCTCAATTTACTGATTGCAATTAACTGATGATGAGCAAGTGTTTTCTTAAGAAATGTCTTTTCATCAATATGATTTTCTTTGAAAGCAAATGTTCTGAGTTAAAATGATGTTTTCTGTGAACATTTGCTCCAGCTGTTCAAGTTTAATCATGTATGGCGGATAATTATATTTAAGTTCAATGCAGCCAATACGAATCTGTCAATCATTGTATCAGTTTTCGCTAATCGATAAAATTAATCAGGATTTTCCATACAAAACATGTTCTACGGATTCACTTCAGGGAATTTGTTTTATATTAATAATTTTAATATTGCATAAATGAATACGTGTGACGTAATATATATATTTTCATGTATATATATATATATATATATATATATATATATATATATATATATATATATATATATATATATATATATAATATTTGCATTGTAATTCAATACTCTGTGTGATATCCATTTCAGCGTGCATTATGCCGATATGTCCATTTTACATGTAAACAATACTGGCAAAGGCAGAACAGCGTAATGAGGAAATGAAATATCAGCCAAATACATTTCCTTTTATCGCGGCCATTATTTTATATTAAATATGCGATTGTTACCATACTTGGTGGATCATATATTATACATTTATTAATCGTTATACTAAAGTTATATTTCTAGTGGATACTACCGTTTAAACTCCTCAAAAACTAGAATACATGTAGTCATATTTTTCAAAGGTTATATTTAGGCTAATTTAGGAATACATTTAAGTACATTGGGTGGGGGGGTCTTGTTTGATACCGCTCTTTGTTTCGAAACTCTGCATCTATGATAAATTGAGCTCAAATGATGGAGTCTTATTGACAGAAAAGATCGTCTCGAGCATTCGTTTTGGCCTTTTTGCAAAGCCATAACTTTGGTTGTTTGTTATGTAATGTTGATAAGTTATACATTTCGCTGGTATTCTAAATTTTAACCAAATTTGACATGATACTTAACATCTTTGGAAGATTTGATAAATTTCATTTGGTCCATTTTTTAAAGTATTTGTCAGAGATGAGATTTTGTTTTTACAAACATTTTTGTTTTTTATGTAATCTGTTTTATTGTTGTTTAACGTACCACTCAAGAATCTGGAATATGGAGACGTCACCAGATACCGGCGAAGGGCTTCAAATTTTGGCCAATGCACGGCACTTACGGCCATTGAGCAGTGAGGGTTCTCTCGACGTGCCGACACCTACTGTGACACGTGTCATCGGTTTTTACTGTCTCATCCGAAGGACGGGGAAACTCAGCCGCCTCCACCGAGGCTCGAACCCGCAACCCTCCGGTTGCGCAAACATCTTGTTAATATTTAAAAAATGTTCTTTCAAAGAATTTCACTTCAGATGAAGCATGTTCATGCTGGCTGCTTGATAAACGTTGATCAGAACACATTATGTGAGTTTCTGGATACCACTGGAGACTTTAACTATTAACAATGCATTATTATTGGAACCTGTATCATCAATATTACCCTACAAAAACAGTACTGTATGCCTGGAAATTTTCGCTCTTGTTCAATTTTCGCCATATTCGCCCATAGATGAGAGAAAGTGAAAGCTAAATTTTCAAGATAAATAACTGAAGCATGGACAAACATGCCATCAGAGAGACTATGGAGAGTAATAGCGAACTTCAGACCAAGTGAATATGTTCTGACGTTAAATGGCGAAAATAACCAACGTCGAAAATTCTCAGGTACCGTAAATTGGAATATTTTGGTCATTGTTAAATTTTGGCCAATTTGACCACCCTATTTAAATGACCAAAATTAAACCGTCCAAAATATGTACACAATGTTTCTACTGGTACTTTTTAAAAAAATAATTTAAAGTTTTTTACAAATCAACAAACAAGGGACTTTTAAAATAACACTGTGTGGAAGTTAATCTTAATTTATTTAAGCACCTTGCCACGCATCAATTCTAATTATTTTACCGACACTCTTTGATATGTATTTTGTTATTTTAAGCATCTGGAATGTTCGACACGATAAAACCGAGATCTGATGGTAGATCAAATTTAAACATGAAAAAACATATATTATCCAAAATTCAACTGACCAAAAAATAACCCTTCATTTTATGACCAAAGTGACCAAATTATAGCGACCCCAAAATATCAGTAATACTATTTAACCAACTGGTTATAAATATCATACTTTTGTCTGTGAATAACATGCTCATTATAAATATATATTCCTCGTTATCTTTACCAAATATTAAAGCGAAAAGTGACCATAAACCATTGGTTAATACAAATGTATTTGATTTTGCACTACAGAAATGAGTTTAGGGTTAACTTTAGAGTTTTGTGCAATATTTGAGGTTACAGATTCTGGATAAATTAATTTCTGTATAGATGTACGTAATGTGGCCACGTTGAGGTTATAATATGCATCTTAAACTCCCACCTATCTTTCTACATTTTTTTCTGTTTAAAACCTTGTGTCTTGCATTCTACTTTTTATCATCTTTAATCAAAAGAAAGCTGTATGAATTCATTTAATATAGCTTATGACGTTGCAATGAATGACATTTATTGTAACTAATTGGGATAAAGACCTAATCAGCTTCATAGATAAAGGATAATTGAGATACTTAATGGTATAAAACGTCACAAATTACCAGCGGAAAGCTAAAATAACATTAAACTAGATCAGATGCTTTTTTTCGATACATTGATAATGGGAGGCTCTATTGATTATTATACAGCGATGTAGATTAATCAGAAAACCAAAAATCATCGATTTCAAAAGAAAACTGTGAGATAAAGAATTTAACGACAAGATATCATGAAACAGCTGTTTTGTGTGTTAAAAATCAATTACCGTCATTTACAAAGTAAAGACTTACACCTTTCATAATGAAATATACGATATATATATATATATATATATATATATATATATATATATATATATATATATATATATATATATATATATGTGTGTGTGTGTGTGTGTTAAAAACCAAGGCCCCGTGTCACAGTAGGTGTCGGCACGGTAAAGAACCCTCACTGCTCTGGACGTATTTGCTGACGTTTCCATATAACTGAAAGATTGTTAAAAAGTAATACAACACACACACACATATATATATATATATATATATATATATATATATATATATATATATATATATATATATATATATATATAATTTTTACGTATTCTCCTTTTGTTTTAAAGAGCAAAATAACACCGGGCCGACTTACTCAATCAAAATGCAGTACTGTACTTGAAAAACTGTAATGTACATAAGGGGGAGAAGGATAGCGGCTTACGTTATCGGAATCGATGTTGTCAATGTAAACATTCAAGGCAGATGCCCCCCCCCCCCAAAAAAAAAAAAAAACAGAAATTAAAAATCAAATTCGCATCACTAAATAATTAAATCGGGTTTTTTTTATTAATGGCAAAATTAAACATTCTTGATTGGTGTGTTTCATATGAAGCACAGCTTCACATTATGTGGAATCTATATTTTGTCTCTCAATCAGTTTCTCTGGGTGCAGTCACATTTTGACATAAATTGTCATAACTTTCTAATTCATAAAACAGGTAAGGTTCAAGTTCAGGTCACATTTAAGGTCAAATGGTGATATAGTCGTCAGTAATGAGAGATGTTTTGTATAAAACATTAGGTTACACCTAAATAGTGCGTTCAAATGCGTCGATGTAACATGTCCCGCACATGTCTTATTGGAGAGATATCGGGACTATATGGGGACCAAGAAAACGTGTTGATATTAAATTGGCGGAGAAAGTCCATCACACATTGCGCCATGTCATCGAGCATTGTCTTGTTGAAAAATTACGTTGTGATGACGTACAAACGACGACACGACGACAGGTTGTTGTACAGTGTCAATGTACCGTCGGGCTGTCAAATTGCCTTCAGTTACGACCAACCGGGTTTTGCGGCCACTACAGATCCGCCTCAGATTATAATGCTACCACTACCAAACCTGTCAAGTTCCGCCATGCAGTTTTCGGCATAACGTTCACCATGACCTTGAAAAACATACTGATGCCCATCTCAGCGGTAGAATCTTGCGACAGCAGTTTGGGTGCTTCCATATAACAGTAACTCCACTGCACAGTTGCATGTATCGTTATTTATGCATATTATGACAATTTCAATTATTCTTACCAGATACATGAAAGGTCACAAACAGATCTGAGACGCAAGAAATGCTACTGCGTGCACGTGCAGATCGGGGTATGTGTTGATTTCCCGCAGACACGAGCACACGTAGTGTGACTGAGTTCAATCAACATTGAATTGATGGGGAAAGCTTATTATCTCATGCTATTCGAAATTTTTAATAATATTTTATCAATTTTTAAAAATGAGAGAGAGAGAGAGAGAGAGAGAGAGAGAGAGAGAGAGAGAGAGAGAGAGAGAGACTCGCTGTTGTCAATATTCATCAACACATAAATAATTTTAAATCAAAATATCATCATCGATATTTAATTACAATATTGTTATCGCCAATTGTTTTTATGTGATATGAATATCATTTTGCTCCGCTCCACTTTCCGTGCATAATACTGTAATACATATTAATAGTAATTGTTAATTATTCATTTTCTACAAGCCCGAATTCAAACATTACCTTCAAAATCCCATAAACATAAAAACATTACCTTTCAAAAACATAAAAACTAAAATGAAACTATTTAGTTAAACATTTACTGATCAGGAATTTGAAAGCAATCGTTTGATATATATGTATATATATATATATATTTATTTTTAATGCGATAGAATGAACTTAGTGACAAAAGTGTTGTTTTTCAAAGTAAATAACTCAATTAAGAAATTTTTAGTCGCAAAGATACGAAATATAGTCAATGATATTACTTTATGAAATCATTTATAAAACATACCATCCATCCAGAAATTGTATTACTCTCTCTCTCTCTCTCTCTCTCTCTCTCTCTCTCTCTCTCTCTCTCTCTCTCTCTCTCTCTCTTACTTTCCATCTCAGTCTCTCTCTCTCTAACTCTCAATATATTTTTCTCTCTGTCTCTCTCTCTCATTATTAAATAATCTCTTATTCTCTATCTCACGCTATATCGCTCTATATCTCTACATTTCTGTCTCTCGCTATATATCTCGATTTCTATCGCTATTTTTCGCTATATATCTCTATCTCTATCTCTCACTATATAAAAAATCTTGGATACCAAAGTATAAATCTTTAAGATGTCCAGAATATAGATAAAAATCTGGTAAAAATGGACAAACACGGAACTCTGGAAACCAAGAGATGGGATCAGGTGCCATGGAGGAGTAAGCACATATCCCTTTATCAGAATCTCTCGCTATCTCTCTATATCTTTATATCTTGCTATATATCTATCGCTATCTCTAATTATATACCGTATTTCTATCTCTATCTTTCGATTTATCTCTATCTTTTTTTCTTGTTATAAAAACAAAATATATTTATTCACAAGAATGTTTATTATACTGGTGGCGAAGCTATATATAGCACAAAGACAGAACGATCTAATTACCTCACACGACAGCAGAGACATCTGTTTAATTCCAGAACAATAAATGTGCAGTTATGCATCAAACTAATCATATTATTTCTAAAACTCACTTTAAACGCCGCTACAGTATGACTGAAAATGTTTTGAAAGTGTCCTTAAATATCAATTAAAGAAATGAAAAAAGATTATATGTAACTAAATAATTTTACTCGTCATTGTACTTTTAGGTCATTACGACCCTATTAGTGCCAGGTTAGAGTGGTACCCCACCCTGGCGCGTGCTAATGCTTTCATTTTGACACTTTTACAAACGCTGGGTGAGCACAAATAAAAACACTTTTCATGATTATCTCTGGGTAAGCCATCATTTCAATGACGGTCAATGTATTTTATGATTTTTTAAAGACGGTGACACAGAATAAAATGATGTTTTGCAAACAAATATTGTTATTCGGGCATCTTAAGCTGCACCATCGCCGGCATCGTATTTTAGGAAAACGAGCGTGTTCTTGTACGGTCATGAAAATCACGGTAACTGGTACTTCACGGAAACTGGTCGCGAACCAGTATCTGTAAATATTGCTATATCTTTTTATATGCATCTCAGTCTATATCACTCTCTCTATCTCTCGATATATTCCTCTATCTCTTGCTATATATCTCTATCTCTCGCTTTATCTCTCTATCTGTATATCTCGCTATATTTTTCTATCTCTATCTCTTGCTATATATCTCTATCGCTATCTCTATCTATATCTCTATCTCTCTATGTATATTATTATATCACTCTATTTCTATCTCTTGCTATATATCTCTATCTCTGTCATTTGCTATGTATCTCTATAGCTATCTTTTGCTATACCTTTATCTCTATTTCGCTATATTTCTATCTCGCTATCTCACTCTCTATCACTCACTATCTTTCGCTATATATCTCTATCCATATATGTTTCACTCTCTGTATCTCGCTCCATCTCAATCTCTCGCTAAACATCTCTATCTCTATCTATCACACCCTATCTCCCACTCTTTCTATCTCTCGTTATATCTCTATTTCTTTCATTCTTTCTATCTCACTTTCTTTCTCACTCTCACTTTATCTCTCGCTATATCTCTCTATCTGTATCTATCTCACACTATCTTACTCTCTCTTTCTCTCGTTATATCTCTTTATCTATCTCACTTTCTTTATATCACGATTTATCTCTATCTCTCTTACAACTTGGCAGATACACTCAATATTTTCGATCGCAGCCTGTACATGTAACAACAGAGTGAGAAATGAACACATAGAATAGGGTATACTTCACTCAAGTCCCTCTCTCCTTAATTGCATATCTAGCTAGCTCATTTAATCGTTGGGATGCACTCACTGTTTGTATCTTTCTTTCATGTGTGAATATTTTGTCTTGTAATTAACAAGTTACAGTTGTAATTTAAATGTGTCAAACACTGTACTAAGCGCCATGGTAAATATTCATCTGTACACAGCTACGCTTCCGAAGACCCTATTACTTGTCGTTATTATTTATGTAATAAAATAGATCAATTATACAATAGCGGATATGGCAGCTACGTTTTTAAATAAAGTGAAAATTCTGGATATTTATGTATTTTGGTGTTAAAAGACAGATATAAAACAGATGTATACTGCAAGACTAATCGATTTCGCATAAAATTTCCTACATACCAAAATATATTATCCTGACTCATTAAAATGTATGAAGAAGATTGAATTAAATTAACAAAAATTTCTACTAAAACTACAATACATCAGTATACTTTTATTTATAACTGAAAAAGTCTAACAATCAAGACCCTTGTATTTTCATAGATATATTTAAATGTATTTCTATTTGGTATTGTTTTTTTCAGTTTATTTGTTGATCTCTATTATTTTAGCAACTGAAAGATCCCTGAGTCAGTTTTAATGTAACGTTTAGGTAATATTTTGTTCCTAACAAATCAATATTTAACCGATATTCGCAAATTAGAATCCTTTATTCATACGAAGCAGACTTCATTCAGAAACTGCTGAATCAAAAGAAGAAAAAGTTAACGGTGTCCTTTAATTTGACATTTAGATATATCGACGACGTTTTGTCAATTAATAATGACAATTTTCATACATATGTCAATGCGATATATCCCAGCGAACTAGAAATTAAAGACACAACAGAATCAAGTACACACGCTTCATACTTAGACATTTTACTTAATATAAACACAGACGGGAAATTAGCAACTAAGCTATACGATAAACGCGACGATTTCGGCTTTCCCATCGTAAATTTTCCACATTTAAGTAGTAATATCCCTCAGTCACCTGCATATGGAGTTTATATTTCACAAATGATCCGATATGCCAGGGCGTGCACAACATATGAAGATTTCATATACAGAGGTAAACTACTCACTGACAAATTATTGACACAGGGATATCGAAAACCGCGTTTAATGTCAACGTTCCGCAAATTTTATGGTCGGTATAATAGTCTTGTTTGCGACTACTCTGTTTCACTAAGTGAAATGTTGAGTTGCCTTTTCGTTGGCGGTTGTTGAGACGTCTGTACCAATTGTGACGAGGATTCACACTCCTCACGTGTTTCATTGGACTTGACTGTGGACTCACGGCGGGTGTGACCGGTCGACAGGGGATGCTTACTCCTCCATGGCACCTGATCCCACCTCTTGGTTTCCAGAGGTCCGTGTTTGTCCATTTTTACCGGATTTGTATCTATGTCCTGGACATCCTATTGATTTGTACTTTGGTATCTGAGATTTTTATATTAGTATTGTTGCTTTCGGTATATATATACACCTATCCACATAAATCTACGCATTATGCAACCACTGCACTGGTCATTTACTGGTCATTGTTTAACTGATAATTTTTAACTTTATAAATGATGACAACTGCATGCCAACCACAGTAATTGGCAAGGTTTAATTTCAGTTTGGTAAGTAAGAATATAAACCATTTTATCGATACTTGTATTTTTCTGTGTATTTCAGAATGTGCTACACTCACTTCAGTAAGGCAGAAATAATACAAGCTATATGATTCGTCACCTCATTTCAGTACTTTGGTTATGTGTATTTTTATCTTATTATTCAAAAATAGCACAAGGATTACGCAGGAACCAATTTTGCAGCAACTTAATCTTCTACTATATTCGTGACTGATGTTAATTTTTTTTTCGCTAACACATTGTTAGTCTTATTTTACGAACACTGTAAGGGACCTTCTAAAACAGAAACCAGAACTATAAAAACAAAAAAATATTCACAAGGCTCTTGCCTTTGGTCATGCAAACATAATTTCAATAATTTATACTACAGATGTTACATTATATATAGTGAAGAGAATTAGTCAATTGATTGGGAATTAACATACAACAACACACAATGGCTATTCAGCAGACCGCCTTGGGTCGCTTTGTCTATTCTGGCATATCAATTGAAAATCAACTCAAAAATATTTATACTTTGTATAGTAAAATCCATATAACCTGGCGGGATGGAGTCTTGTGAACCCTTTCTTGACAAGTTTAAATTTTATGTAATAAAGCAAAACATTAAAATTACACTGACTAGAGTAATCGCTCCTACTTATCACCAGTATCCAGTGAGGAATAAAACGTTTTATTCCCGTGTAGCTTGTCATAACCGAAAAGTGAGTAGAATCATCCGTATGATAATCAAAAGGTTACTCCATCCCGCCATCTTATGTGAATCGGACAATACGTATTATCGAAGGTGTAAAATATATAGTTGTATCGTCTTCATTTTATCTCCATGTATAGCATTTTGGTCACAAAACAACACAAAAGTAAATATTTCGCTGACACCGAACCCAAACCATAGTTTCGCCGCAGTGGTGTAACCACTGTGCCCTGTTTGTATATATTTGGCTTCTCTGTGAATGCAAATGAACAATTTGATCCCAAAACTACTAAGATGGAACTACTACGACAACATTTTAGTAAGAATATCTTTCTTGCTAATCGGAATAAGAGGCCTTGAAGCTGTATATGAATTGTAGGAGATAATTTGAATTACATAACACTACTACTTTAAGAGCCTTTTGTAATGTTTATTATTTGAATCTATTAACAAAACAACGTTGTAAAACTGTAGGCATTTATCTTGAGTATTATGTAGCGATATAAATGTATACGTATATAGTGAGACTTGTATATAAAGACCCCCATAGGGACACAAGGAAGCTAGTCTTTATAGGGAGGTGGTCTTTATATAGAGGTTAATTTGTACACAAATAATACTATTGGGGACAGCAAAAACGATCTTTAAGACCAAGTGGTCTTTATACACAGGTTTTCGCTAAAGCAAGTTTTACTGTATAATAAAGGATCAACGATGAATTTGCTATCAAAGAAAATATAAGGTTTGACTTGAAATCTATCTGTAAATAGCTTCTGTTAGCTTTTGTTGAAAATATCATTGATATAAGATCTTTTAATGCATTTTAATTCCCCTGTTATTTTATCATAGTGACTTCGAGAATTCTCCCACTATTTTCTATCTTGATTAATGTTATATTACTAATATTATCAACAATTAAATTTGATAGTGTTGTAAATCATACATAATCAATTACATTAGTCAATTTGATACAGTAAGTTAATTAGACGATTTGTCACAATTTTAATCATAAAACGAACAACGGATTTACAGACGAAATCGAAAGACAGAATCATATATATGACGTTATTATTTATGTACTGAAATGTGTTCGTGATCACGTAATTGGTTACGTTGGAAAACTAGCAGCTTATAACTACTGGTTTGTAAGAAATTGTATTACCCTCTCTCTCGGACGGAGTTTAATCAACCGTGAATTGATGGGCAAGGCGTATTATCTCATGCTATTCAAAACTTCTAGTAATATTTTATCAATTTTTAAAACTGAGAGAGAGAGAGAGAGAGAGAGAGAGAGAGAGAGAGAGAGAGACTCGCTGTTGTCAATATTTATCAACCCATGAATGATTTTAAATCAAAATATCATCATAAATATTTAATTACAATATCGTTATCGCTAATTGTTTTTATGTGATATGAATATTATTTTGTTCCACTCCACTATCCGTGCATAATATTGTAAAACATACTAATATATTCATTTTCTACAAGCCCCCGAATTCAAACATTACTTTCAAAATCCCGCAAAAACAGTAAAATGAAACTATTTAGTGAAACATTTACTGATCAGGAATTTGGAAGCAATCGTTTGATATATATATTTTTTTATTTTCAATGCGATACAATGAACTTAGTGACAAAAGTGTTGTGATAACTCAATTAAGATTTTTTTAATCGCAAAGATACGAAATATAGTCCATGCCCAAACTAAAAATTTTTCTTTATGAAATAATTCATAAAACATACCATCCATATCTCTCTCTCTCTCTCTCTCTCTCTCTCTCTCTCTCTCTCTCTCTCTCTCTCTCTCTCTCTCTCTCTCTCTCTCTCTCGTTTTACAGCAGATTCATTCATCGGTTAGGTTTCTAGTGCACAAGTCATATTAATATTGTTTAAACTAAAACATCTATCATACCATCCATATATATATATATATATATATATATATATATATATATATATATATATATATATATATATATATATATATATATATATATATATATATATATATATATATATATATATCCTTTTACAGCAGATTCATTCATCGGTTAGGTTTCTAGTGCACAAGTCATATTAATCTAACAACAGTTATTGTCCAAGAAAAACGTATCACTTGTTCAACACGCATGTATCGTCTGCTACAAATAAGGCCGCACTTAATGTTTAACGTCCAGATTGAATCTTTAAACCTATGAGGGAAGGAGGAGAATAATCAGAATGATCAAACTATTGTTTATAAAGTATTCTGCCATTTTGGCATATTAAAACCCTTAAAAAAGAAACCAAAACAATTCTGAGAAAATTATACTGTTTTTATACTTCATATACATTTCTCCCATATTCACAGAGTTAACCTTATAACTAGTGCGAAATCATCAGCCTGTCTTCCACACGGACTGGGTGTCAAGCTACACGCGTTATGACGTCATAATACAATTTATGACGTACAACTTTTGTGGTTTCAAGAATGCAGTACATATTTATGTCAGACATGACTCAGATATGCGTAGATAGAGATGTAGATCGTGCGTTAATTCACATAGACATATATTCAATATACGGGAAAAAATAATCAGCCTCTACCTTGAGGGTATGACAAAGGAATCTCAATCCTCGGGATAAGATTCTTGAATGACAAAACCTCGGTAAGCCTCGAATTTGTCATTCAAGAATTTTACCCTCGAATTGAGATTCCTTTTTCTTACCCTCCATGTAGGGGTAGATTCTATTAATCCCCCCACAGCCTGAACGGAGAGGTAACAGATTTTGTCTTTATGATTTGTTGGATTTTTGTATGTACGATTGGGGAGTAGTTGTAGTACTGAAGGATGATAACAGACTCATAATTCTTAATTTTAAGAGATTTTTATTCGTATGTTTATAATTTTTAAAAAATTCTTCAAAACCTACGAGGGCGTTGGACATTAAACATAGAATTTATTTAGGGTGGCCTAAACTGTACACTATAAAATATATCTGAACATGGGTAAGTTGGAAGACTGCCCGAGATATGACGTTGCCAAACACGTTCATGTACTTCTTATCTACTTTTATAATTGTTGTTGTACTATTGAAAGTTTAGAATTATCATTTGCATCAACTAAATTATCATAACTATAATCATCATATTTCAACAGCTTCATTTCGCTTTGTCATTTACTCATTGTTATGACACATTATATATCTTATTGTTTTTCGGTTTATACAATAATTTGGCGAATCGTTGTCAAAGAGAGAAAATAGGTGCTAAACTTTCTAACAAGCAAAGTATTAAATGTTTGTCGTGTATAAAATATTTTAAAAATCGCCGACTATCAGAACTTTGAATTATTCTATTTCTCTTTAGTGAAGTTATGTCAATTAATTCATCTTAAAGCTATCCTAGCATAAACTTTCATTTTGTTTATTCGTATGATTTATTATTTATCATCAGAAAATAATTCTATCAACTGAAAAATAAACAAAAATGCTCAGGTAAAAGGCATGGAGTTGAAAGGGATTTTTATACTACATAAATGTAGACCAGAAGTCACCAAATATCTAAATTTTCAAAAAGATACTGAAGCTCAAATTTTATTTTATTATTATTATTTTTTATTTTTTTTTTTTATTTTTTTTTTTTTTTGGGGGGGGGGGATATAGTTATTTCTAAATTTTCTGAATGTGACTAAATATGAAATATACCTTAAGCATGGTACCCAATATTTGAGTACACACTCAAAATAATTTTAGACCCTTCTGAAGTTTTCCTTAAATGAGCAACAATTTCCTTTACTATTAAAAAATGTATGCAATAAATAAATGTACAATGATATCCAGTTGTAGCATAAATTATGTGTATGGTAATCTTAATATAATAAAAACTAAGTTGAACTGAATATTGAGTAAATTTGGTGATTGCGATATCCAAACAGAAAAATGCCGATTAATACAATGTTTTGTTATTCAAATATTTGTAGTTGATGTAGGAATGTTAAATTCTCCTGGTTATTACAGAAATAAAATTAATCTTCGAAAGAACATATTTGATCAACGTTTTATTATGTATAATATATTCTGATGTGCTTCGTCTTGTTTTAAGCGTATTATGTCACGAAACATTGACTGCATTGATATAAGTCCTTAGTTTTGGTCAGTATTTGTGGCATTCTGACGTATCCATAGTTTTAGAAACCTAAATGGCATACTGGTGTCTCCTTAGTTTAAGTCAACATTTGTGACATTCTGACGCCTCCATGTGAATCTTTCTTTCTTTTTAGCGGGACGTAAAAATAGAAATAAAATGTTTATTTAGCAAGTAAAAAATAACGTTTATCGAGTATAATGCTAACAAAAGAAGTTAATGGGGATATACAAATATTTTACTACTCTTTAAATACTTAAAATAATTTACATTCTCGTTTCAGATCACATCTGAACGTCCATCTACAGATCAATCGATTCTCTATAATACACTAGAGATGACGAATAGAAACACTTTATGAAATCAGACAGTGGAGAACTTTGAAATTTCAAATCGTATTAAAAAAAATATTTTTATGGGTATACCACGTTACAGGTGCTTGAAATGATAAGGATACAGACATTTTTAAGTTTTGCTGGTGTAAATATGGATATCAGGTATTAGTCATGTCAAGTGATGTGTGCATACCTCTAAAACGTGAAACTACACAGCTAAGACCGAAATCAGCTAAGTACAGCATACGTTTTGGTCACCAGCGTCCAAAAACAGAAAATTCAGGTACCTTTGTATCCGAGCGCTGTAATGGATACTCATCGATTTCCCGTGAAACAAACGCTAATGATAACCAAAACAAGACATCAAAATGTTTAAAGCGTCCTAAAACAGCTCGACCTGTAACACGACAGTCTATTGTCATATCACAACACGTAAAACAGGATACGGATCCAGAATCAAATATAGGCGTAACAAATAAGCAAATGCATTCACAAAAGAATTCCATGGATGTTAGCAGTACTCATACTACCAAAGAAGGGGACGATGAAGAGGAAAACGAAGACGAAATCAAAACTGATTTTCTTGGTAAAAAATGTAACACGGTGGATTTGTTGAATCTAGAGAATGGCATATCTAATATTCAAAAAAGAATCATACGTTATGATGAAGAATACTTTCTGACACTAGATCCAATAGACTACTTTTACAATGCAGAGTTCGATTTGTTTCCTGTTGATACATATGAAACATACAATGATAAGTCGGAAAATTCCGTGAAATCAAATCATAATTACAACACCCCTTTGTCATCTCCAAGCTGGCAACAATCAAACGAGACATTTATATGTGATACCCCATCAGTGAAAATCACAGATTTTTCCAGGGGTAAGCAAGTGTCAAATGAAGACGCTAAATATACCACACATTTCCAAAATAGTAAAAGGAAAAATGAAAGGAATGACATCCGGAGCATTGATGATAATCAGATTTCGGATAAAATTCTTAATTCACCAACTCGTCCAACTGGAGAGTTTCCAGTAACATCAACCACACACGTTTTTCAAAATAATAGAAAGATAACGTCATCCAATTTGAAACCTCTCCGAGACAACAGGTCAGTTCCAATGATTAAGACTCCAAAGAATATATATATAACGCCTGGTGTATCAAACAATTTTGACAAACCGAAGTTAAACGAGTACAGAAGAATTGTCAATGAGTTATCACCAAAGAGAGGTCAAACACGCATACCTCAACCGATGTTTAAGACGACTTTTCGAAACGCAAGTGGAATGGATGGTATGAAATTAGAACAGAACTATGGAAAGTTCACGAGCAGACGACAAATTGAAAACTTTAATCAGCCGAAAACAAAACTTCTATTACCGACAAATGATAAACAATTATCGACCAAGAGGGACAAAGTTTATCGGACAAAATCATCTAGTTCGGAAGACCAAAAGGACACAACGTTTCAGATATCATCAAGAGACGGAAGTACATCTAAAACGAAGCATAACACTTCCGGTAATAAAGGGAACATGTCGCATAAACTCGACATAGACAATGAATCACACGATTATGAGGAACCGGAGAAGAAATCGTCAAAATATAATTCTGTCAATGAATCAAAATTGAAATCGCAATGGAGTGGAAACAAAACACTTCCAATGAAATCAGAAAAATATCATGAAAAGCGTGAAAACAGCTATAAACAATATAATAAATGGGCGTTGTCATCCCGCACATCTGAAAACAAAGCATTCAAACTGAAACAAGTGTCTCAAAACAGAACGATGGTGAATGAAACTTATCATAAATTAGGGACTCACCCCAAAACCCCTTCAAAATTAGAGAAAAAATGGAGCCCAGAACTTAATGGATATAAGCGGCCTTTTTCGGAAGACAGCAAATTTACCATGCCCCCTAAACAATTCATACGGTCAAACTTTCACAGTAATGTTGATGATAAGATTTTGGCTAAACACGCAAAGAATCTAACAGTTCAAGAGAAACATTTTGTTTCTGCAAATAGGCCAAAATCAGATAGATACCCAATACCGTTAGACGACGGAAGACAGGGTACAAATAAAAAGCCGACACAAGTTCCTCGAAAATTGAAGCCAATTGCATTGAGATTTGAAGAAGTCAACTTCTAACAAAATTATTTTGGAACAGAAAACAATTCAGTGCCATAGACATATGTATTTGTTGACATTTTATTGTGGTATACTTTATTTATGTGGAAATCACGACTTACAACACGGTACCCTGCGTTATTTCTGCTAATTTTAAATCGTTGCAGCCAATAGATCATCATGATGCACGTATTCATAAATGGCTTAGGAATATTTAGAATTCTATATTAATACTTTCATTCCATTCTGTCTAAGGGAACTGTTATTCATTTTTCTTTTGTTTTATTTATGTTTACGCAACACACAATTCTTCAGTTATAATGTGGCAGTCAAAGTTTAATGGTGGTTGGAGAGACCTTGATAACAATGTAATTGTGTAGGGACCACCAGCCTTCCAGCCAATTAAACTGGCAAACTTTCGCACAAAATCAATTAAAATGTCATTTTTAATTCTTGGCGGGAAGCTAGAGTTGATGGTGGAATTTGTCGATCTATTATCAAGTTTTGTATATGTAAAATGGTCAACTGCTAAATAATAGAAATATTAGCCCTTTATGTTGGATTGAACCCTATGGTTCAAATAAGAAAATATGAAATCGCTGAATTAGATAATTTGAAAAATTCGACAATTCCTCTTGTTTAAAATGTACCCGAGGGCTATATTGGTCGCAGTATTTATTTGTAACATGGGTTATTGTGACTGTCAAAGAAAATTCCTATACTTTTACGACTTTTTATAAAACCCTGTACTTGTAAGTTTACGCCATTACCTTAAATACAGTAAAATCCAATTTTGATAAAATAGGATTATGTTTGTGGCATCTATATGGTATATGTTGCGTGAATAATACATTATAATTACATTGTATGTTTTTTAGATGTATGTGCGTGTTGCCACAGAAAATAATTCACGAAATTTAGCAAATGTATGCAAAAACGATGTAAATAGTAGTTAATGTATAAATTATCTTATCTCGCTTTGATAATCATTAAATATGGGTAGACTATAATCAAAATCGTGGAAATATAATATAATATAATATATATATATATATATATATATATATATATATATATATATATATATATATATATATATATATATAATTAAATGTCTCATACTATGACATTTGTTTGGTCTGTAGCATTGAAAAAGACGTACATTCAATATTAGTTATATAAACTGAGATATACATGTATATGTAATTGATTAATTTTTGTTGAATAACTGTACTAGCTGTTTATTTGAATTATTTAAGCTATTAAATATATGTTTCGATAACAACTTACTTTTGTTTCCACAACTTATTGTGGTGTTGTTGCTTTCATTTTTTTTTCAATTTATGTTATTTTCAAAACAATAAACATAAGTACACTTTGGTTTTAATATATATGTACTAGACACACAAATCATCATTTGCATTGAAATACAAAATGCAGTTTTTTTTATTTTTTGTTTTTTATTATTTTTGTTTTTGTTTTTGTTTTGTTTTTTTGTTTTTTTTGGTTGATTTTGTAATTAATGCTACCCGCTTAATTTTATAAAAAAAAAAACTAACAAATAATTATAATGTTGTTCACATGGAGTTACCGGTACATATGGTAATTGTAGTAATAGTTTATTGGAATTATTTACTTTCGTTTTATTATATTTGCTCTTTTGTTCGAGGATATTTTCAAAAAAAGAAAAATATATATATATATATATTAATCAGCAAATAAACAGCATTCAATTATTTTAAGCAATTTCATTGGTTATTGATTTAGCGTTTTACAAAAAATCTATCTACATATTATAAAATACAGATATGTAAGTAGCCACCTTTAGAAACATAACGTAGTGAACAGTATGGGAGTTTCGGGTTTTTATGTAATTCTTCTCGAATCGCTTTAACTTGGTTAACCATAGCGATATCCAGTATATGTCACTTTGTTTATCAAGAAATAAAATGTAGATAGACAATACATTGCGTGGAATGTGCCAGATTTGGTATTTTTTCTGAAAGAAAAAGGCATATCGTGCAGACTTAATCGCAAACATGTGTTATTTCGCTTGGGTCAGCTAGCAACGGAGTCTGATTCAAAAGTTATTTACTTCCATGACGATTATGAAGACATGAATAAGCCGAAGAGGATCCGTCATATCTGAATATCAGAAGCCAGTTGCACAATATATTGTTAAATTTAACCTATAGTTGGTTTAAAATTGGCTAAAACTTCAAGTTAGATTTAACAACGTATTGTGCGACAGGGTCCAGATGATTTTCACTAATCCTTTTATGTCAAAACTGTTTGGCGTTAACGTTTGAATAATTTACCAGACGTGGAATCTTGTGACAATTTGATTTATTTAATGAAACCTTGCATCTGCTTTGGTATCCTGTATAAACAACCTAAAGCGGAAGTAGCGATGGTTAATAAACTGTGAAAGTCACGTGCTACCAGCACGAAAAATCTAGAATAATACCTAATAATCAGAGAACTCGAAACTCTCCTTTCCACCAACACGGACGGCAAATCCAGAGATGGAAGCAGGTATCATAGATAGGTTTACATTCCCTAACGACTGGTCACATCCGCCATGACCCCGAAGTCATATCCAAATTCCAAAATGAAACAAGTTAAGAATAATTCATGTTTACAATCTTGGCTTAATAGCTTCTTACAACTCAACATTTAAGTTCATGAAATATGGCCTTTGTATAAAACTGAAAATACTGGAATAAGTTATTGTAAAACTTTAAATCAGCATGTATCCGATTGCATTTAAGAATTAAAAGTGTATGGCAATATGGATGGCGGAATAAGTTTTCGGGAACCAACATCAAATAGTAAACGATTGATTAAAGAGAGAGAGAGAGAGAGAGAGAGAGAGAGAGAGAGAGAGAGAGAGAGAGAGAGAGAGAGAGAGAGAGAGAGAGAGAGAGAGAGAGAGAGAGAGAGAGAGAGAGAGAGAGAACAAAGGAAAACGATAGCAACTGGTGGTCATTATTATTCAATTTAATCGCCTGCGAGAATGCCGGAATAAGAATGACAAAATTATGTATATTTTCAGATGAAATGCAATTGCATTTTTTGTAAAATAACTTGAATTTTTAAATCAAGGTAAAATTTGAGATGGAATATTGAATTTGTGTCAATTAAAACAAGCTGGCCAACTTATTATCAAGATGTATAGTCTTTCGCCACCTGATTTCCCTGTAAAATGCAATTAAAGTTATCAATTACATCATATCATTAATATCATTTAGATACAATAGAACGTATGTTCATGTATTTGGGATTCATACAGCACGAAACTCTTGTCTAATTAGGATAAACGACTTGCAATATGTAATTTATATGGATAGTGAAAATTTACCCTGCATCTTAAAAGCGATACAGTAAAATCCATATAACCTGGCGGGTTGGAGTCTTTAGAACACTTTCTTGACCTGGACGAGATAAAATAGCATAACATTAAAATTACAGTGACTAGAGTAACCGCTCCCAGTTGTAACCATGATATAAGATAGTATCCAGTGAGGAATAAAACGTTTTTCTCTTACAGATTGTCATAACCGAAAAGTGGGTAGAATCATCCGTATGATAATCAAAAGGTTAATCTGCCCTGCCATCTTATGTGAATCGGACAATGCCAAAGGCGATCCATTTAGATACACATGTTTTACACGTGATTTGCCTCTTTGTCCTCTACACAAAGTATGACGACTTAATTTGGGGATTGGCTTTGTTAATTAAACATTTGTGTATGTTTTTTAAAAAAGCTACAAACCTGATACCAACACGTACACGTGAATAGTTAATGCAGAAACATTAGTTTAGATTATATTTTTGCTGGGAAAAAATGGCCACTAGAGATTTACAAACATTTCAAAATTAGCATTTGTTTTTCAGGGCAAAGATGACAAGTAATAAATTCGACGCCATATAACAGATCGATGATCCCTTTTTACGTGAAATAACCCCTCCAGTGAGAATTCTCATAAAAATTACCCAACTATCAATTCATCATAAAAATATTAAATATTACAACAATTTAGTTATATTGCAAACATTTTAAGGTTACACGAGATTTTATTACCTAAAAACGACCGGTAAATATACGTAGTTACCTTACGTTTTCTACTACTATTAATGATACACCTCAAGGGATTCTATATCCACTTCAACTGACAGTATACATATCCCCAAACATAAAAAAAAATGCAATATAACCTCATTCGGATTGTTAGTTTCATACATAATTTATGATTTAATAGTATGAAATTTAATGGCAAAAGAATAACTGTAAAATACAATATAAAGACAAAAACAATAACAGTAAAAAAATATTCAGATAAAAATAGAAAATAATGAATACAGTGAAACCTGTATATAGGGGCCACCCAAGGTACCAGAAAATATTGACCTTTATGTGCAGGTGACCCTAATACACAGGTTCAATTTAGTTGAAGTATGCAGTCAAGGGACTTGAAAAAAACTGGCCTTTATAAACAGGTAGTCATTATATAGAGGTGGCCGCTATTGCAGGTTTTACTGTATTTGTACAGGCCTGTTTTGTTTGCTTAAGTGTGATACGGTTAATAAGTTGCAGTTTAATCTATACGTTTCCTGTTTTGGAGAAAATGCAGATAATTTAGACACCTTTCTCAAACACAGGAAACGTACACATTAAACTGCATCATACTTAAGCAAACAAAACGTTATACAGAGTACAATGGGAGTGTCACGCCCACCATCCCAAAGACTCTTGATTTTTACATTTTACTTCTGCTGTTGAGTTCATATCAAAGAGAATAATTTTTATCATGATTACTTCTTATTTGTTTCTCTTCAAGGTGTTCTACACCACACACAACATTAAACTAGTAATACGATGACAACAAATTTGAATGATAGGGGTGAGGTGGGGTAATTTACGCAATTAAATTTTTACACAGAAAAAAGCCATCTGCATATCGTGGCAGTAAACTGACAATACATACAAAATGTGTGTATATATATATATATATATATATATATATATATATATATATATATATATATATATATATATATATATATATATATGTGTGTGTGTGTGTGTGTGTGTGTGTGTGTGTGTGTGTGTGTGTGTGTGTGTGTTGACGACACATCAGATACAACTAGATTCATAGTCTGATGGAAAGGGAAAGTTCGTACTACTGAGACTGTGCGAGAGACGGGAGAACGTTGTTAATGAAAAGACCCGTTGTTGACATTAATACAAAAATCATGTTTCTATTTATAAGACAGATCAGTTCCGTTTGAAACTATTTTGTTGCTGTGAAAAACCATTTTGAATTAGCAATTAGCACAAATCAAACAGGTTGATGTAAGGCAAATATATCACTATATGGGACTATATTTAAAGTGGTGTTAGGCTTACAGTTTTATTTTATAAAATGTTCGATCACTGAATGATCAAGCACCGTTTGATTAAATTCCCCTGGTATGGTATTGTGAAATAATAGGAAATGACAATATGCAATAGATAAAATCCATAATTGAAAACCTTTCTGTTACACATTTAACGCATTTCCATTCCATTTGTTGCAATGTTTTATTTACTAGGTAATCAATCGATAGGTCTGTAAAACCGTAAGTTTACTCTAATAATTAAAACTGTCGATTGTAAGACTGCATCATGATTTATTGTGTTACTGGTGAAGGCACTGTAGATAATATGAAAGTTGGCTTGGTAATTAATTTCCATCGTTTCAGCTCACTTCTTCGACTACTGCTTGAGCTTTTCATCTATAAAATTAATCTGGGAATCAGAAACATTCAACTGGTTTACAATCTACCTGTACAAAAAATCACGACTTGGTTCTAATGCTTTGCCCTCTTTTGTTGAATAAATTACATTCACAATCTGTTAAGTAAAGATATGTCTATTTTTGTAGTAATTCATACACTTAAAGTACACTCTTCATTGACAAGGGAGGTATACTTAAATTAAATATACTGTTCATATAGTTCAAGTTTTCACCAAAAAATGTCTGTTTTAGTAATGGAATTATTACCGTTTGCCTGGAGCAATTTGGTTTTGATTATTTTTCTCTCTTTCACATCATGGATAAGAATATATTTACGTCGCTTTTTTCTAAACATCTATATCTGCATGTATATTCAAATTTGCATTTTCATTTTACGTTCGCCCTCGTATTTCACAGCTCGTTCATTGATCGTCATGGTTTGGGTCTAAATTTTATTTCCAAGCAAATATTTTTGGAACCACTTATTAATACATTAAATTACAAATCAACATCTACGCATTATAGTACAAATAACCGAAAAGCATTTAATCCCATTTCCCCTGTCTTCGGCATTGATTTCGATCCCACACCTGGATATCCAGTGGTCCGTGTTTGTCCAAATTTCGTCACATTTGTATATCATATACTGTATACAGGGTTATTTTCGCCCCGTCTTATTTTCCCCTAATGCACTTGCAAACAGTTTCGCCCCGTTTTAAATTCGCCCAGACTTTTATTATTAAAAATAGATGAATTTACCATTTTGAATTCGCCCAGTTTTGAATACGCTCACTGACGATGAGGGCGAAAGGAGCGAAAATAAAAAGAATTCCCTGTATACAGTATCCAGGACATTCTGAAAACTAATACATTGGTATCCGAAATTTTATATACTGTGTGAAAGAGACCAAGACAGAGTCTTCGGCGCTGTGTAGCTCTTTTCAACCCATTGGTTGCATCTTGTAATTTTCAAAATAATATAATGAATGGGATTTGTTTCAGAAATTGGGAGTTAGCCTTTGACTGATTTACAAATTTCACAGAATATCGCGATTCAATGTCAATGTTTTGTAAAACAATGAATTCTATTCAAATACCTGCACATTTTGAATTACCATTTTGATGAAAGGAAAGACAAAAGTATATTTTAAAGATACGATAAGAGGCGATTGAACGTGTGGCGTAACTACGAAAGGCCTTGCTACACGCCGGAGTTACCTCCGAGGTGGCTCCTTGTGTTTATCGTGCAACCATGATGGAATATGTAACACGCGCTCGCCTCTACGGAGTACGCTTGAGCGGTAGAATAAAATGTTGTATCTTCCTTTATCATTGACCGAATTACTGTGTTTAGAATATCAATACGCTTAAAATATAGTTATTTATTTATAATTTGGATTAGATAATTCCAATGCCAATTTATATATAGTGTTTCGTATTTGAGGTAAGCAACTGTAAACAATAAAAATGTTTCTGTATATGTATTACAAAATATTTCTAAAACAATAAAAAAATCAACAAGTATATGGAAGTCGGTCATCAAAAGAAACAAGTAATATAACGTGAATCCCCTCCCCTTTCCCCAACTTTTCGATATCATTGACTGACCATTGGAATAAAGTGAAACAAACACAGTGCATTAGGAATGGAAATAAATTGTAACAGATAAGATATTCAATACAATTTTGTGAAAATATATAAACTTTTAAGTA
Organism: Atrina japonica; assembly: GCA_030159075.1. Taxonomy (NCBI): domain Eukaryota; kingdom Metazoa; phylum Mollusca; class Bivalvia; order Pterioida; family Pinnidae; genus Atrina; species Atrina japonica. Next base: position 308,356 of record BROG01000111.1, read on the forward strand.
TAATGAGGAATCAATGAATATTCGAATTTCCACGTCCATTAGAATCCGACGTAGAAGAAATAGCAACACGAAGAGCACCCGCAAATATACAAAGGGAGTGGGGCGAGGTATCTGAAAGAAGTCAGCGTGTCCTGTTAGTATGCCACACCCGTCGCAAACGTTCCGTGGAAAACTCTCTTATTCGGTGAAAAAGTCAAATTCGGTGAAAAAATCAAGGGTCCATCAGTCAACTCCAGATCTGATTGGCAAAAGGGAGTCTCTGTACATGGTTGTGGTCAGGAATACTCTCTAACATTCTTGAGAGGGTGGGAGGGGGGGGGGGGCTTCATATTGCCGAACAAGATCCCCGTATCGATCATATATAATCCTACGTAAAACAACGTATCCATGAATGAAACTTAAACGGACGCGAAATTTTCAATGGTTGAAGTCAATATTTGTAGTGAAATATTGTGTACGTCCCACCAAAATACATGTATCCAAAGGTAGATTTTTATTCAGTAAAGTGTCGAGACTAATTTTAGGAATTTGTTAAAATGCTTTAAGATCTATTTTTAAAAACATCTGATCTTCAAATCAAACAGTTCTAACGGTCTAGACATGAAAATGACATATTGTGCTACCAGATGATTAGGATTGAATAAAATAGTGTGTGTGTGTGTGTGTGTGTGTGTGTGTGTGTGTGTGTGTGTGTGTGTGTGTGTGTGTATTAATACTAAACAAAACTGGGAAAGTATGAATCAATGTGCTACCAGAAAAACTGAATGAAATGATTAGGATTGAATAAAATAGCGTGCGTGTGTGTGTGTGTGTGTGTGTGTGTTTATTAATACTAAACAAAACTGGGAAAGTATGAATCACTGTGCTTCTTTGTTTATTTTTTAATTTTTATTAATGCGTTTTGTTGTTTTACGTGCCTCGCTTGCTGTACGAGGCATCATCCTGAAAACTTGCATTTTGAAAACGCATAAGTTTGGTTACTTGGTAAAGGGAACTTCACATAAATGCATCAGATTATAGCTAGCTACCCCTACTGTTGTAGAAGTCTATTGATAGAGCGTTCGACTCGCAAGCAGGAGGTCTGGGTTCGATATCTCTATCGGGTCATATCAAAAACGTTTTTTAAAATCGCAGCGACTGTTCACAGCGTTTTTCGGATACGACTTATAACCGGCGTGTCACGTACAGGCAATACACGTAAAAGAACACAATTATATTGACGTCATCCATATCGAAATTTGTGCGCGCACTGTATGTGATATTATTTACATCTTACAGGTGAACATTTGTAGCGGGAAGTAAAACAACAAATGATGAAATTGATGATGAAATGTTTAAGTGTCATAAACATGGTTCATTGATAATGTAAAAATCTAAATATTAGCGGGAATAAGGTCCATCATACAACATACATTATGAGGTGGGTAATGGACAAAATTGGTCCTGAAAAAGTCCAGGTGTGATCAGGTACCACGGGGGTGTAGCATTTCCTTCTGACCAATTACACCTGTTGTGAGTTCCTTGACAAATCAATTTACATTTGTAAAAACAAATCGGGAACAACTCCCGACTCATAATTGATATAGGACAGTGTCGTGATCCAGGAAGTCTGATTACACACTATCAAATTCGTAATACTACAATAACTGCTTTAAAAATATTTTGTCTGTTTGTTTAAATGGTGTTTTACTGTATAAAAGGATTATTCCATTCATAAACCTATAAAATTTAGTTCAAATTGATGAAAAAAATGCATCTACGTCACTCAAGAAAATATTTCGAACACACGCAAAAATAGTAGGCTGAGCATTGCGGGATGGCAATTCCGTAAAGCGAATTGCGCTTTAGATTCACACTGGTCTCATAACAATGTGAACAAACTCTCGTATAAGGATCTTTGACAGGTACAGTTGAATTCACAAATTTGGAGATTATTTGTCCCTGTCAGTGGAACGGTAAAAAAATACCAATAATAATGGATCGTCTGAAATACTTAATTTAATCTATTGACACATGTTTGTGTTTATATCGTAAATAACATTTTATATCGGGTAGAACTATTTAGCTTTGTCTATGATAATGATAATTTTACACAACATCATGTTTTCAAGAAAGAAATAAGAAGGGAGATAACTTTTATACTCACTTTGTCTATGACACTACATCATGATTTCGGGATATTAAAGAACCCTCACTGCTCACTGGCCATAAGTGCCGAGCATGGGCCATAATTTGAAGCCCTACACCGGCATTTGGTGATGTCTCCATATGAGTGAAATATTCTTGAGTGGGACGTTAAACAACAATAAACAAACAAACAATTATTTCAGGAAAGAATAAGAAGGGATATAACTCTTATACTCACTCTGACTCGCATTCACACTAATATTACATCAATGTACATTTTTAAGAGAGCGAGAGAAAAAGAGAGAGAGAGAGAGAGAGAGAGAGAGAGAGAGAGAGAGAGAGAGAGAGAGAGAGAGAGAGAGAGAGAGAGAGAGTTATCACATCAGTCAATAATGAAGAAAATAATATAATAATAAATCTGTTACATCTTCATTCAAAACAGGGTGTCTTCTTTCAGGTCTAGAAATAATTTATAATTCAAAATTTTATCCAACTATTTTAAAATTTCTTAATAAGTTTAGCATCTATGCCAATTTTATGTAACAAATTACAACAATTGAAACTATCGATAGTCTAACTATTGCATTCCCAATTTGGAAGTTGTGTAGGCTAAGTGCTATTGCGAAACATTCATAGTTCGATGTTTTGTTACAGACCTAGCTGGCTTTAGTCGACAATGTGTGAACGTTCCTTTGAATGATACTAGTTTTTCACGCCACACTCAGCAATTTTTCAGTTATATGGTGGCGGCCAGTTTTCAATATTGGTGGAGGAGCGAACCTGTACAATGTATTTGGGATAGATCACCGGCCCTCCGCAAGTAAACTTGCAAAAGTTCTCACAAAAATCAGCAAAGGTTCCAGCGGGGCTCGAACCTGTGCTGACCGGAAGTGAGATACTTCATGGTTCAAAGCAAGATGCTCTAACATTCCTAATAATATGTCAAAGACGCTCAAGCGAGATAACGCGTACAGATTGCTGGGTATGGTGGCTGATTCGTATGGTGGCTGATTCGGGACATCGTAATATCGCTTCGTTTAATACAACGCGATATTACGATACTAAATGACGATACTACGATACGAAATGACGATATTACGATACGAAATGACGGTACTACGATACGAAATGACGATATTACAATATGACGATATTACGATATTACGATATCGTGACAACCATGTCTACACATGCGTCGCTTCAAACCGAGGCTCATCCACTCTTTGCAAGGTTACGGTTAAAAAACACAAGTTGGGGGTACGTGATTTGCATAACATGTAACAGAAAAAAAACATACCGGACAGAAAGGATATTTCAGTAAGACAAATTGAATGCTATTAGAATATTTGTGTCACATATGGTAACAGATTTATTTGAATTAAATATTTACGTAAATTATAGTTTTAGTTCATAACTTGAAATCTCGCAAATACCGATAGCTAAAATAATAATATTTAAAAATGTAATATTGCTTTTGATTTTTGAGAAGATAAGCTATTTTTTCTGCACAATTATACATGCGACCTTAATGAAAATCATTGGCAGCAAAGAATACAATAAAGATTAAGATATGTATATATAATTAAAGAATAGCTTAATCTAGCCAGAAATGTTCTTATTATTGAATATCTCTTCAAATAATGTTTCATGTATGTGTTGTTGTCACCAGAAGTGCCACATATTTTGACCTATTCTGTGGACTAAAACTGAGACAGAAAAAAGGTCACTTTATAGCTCAGTTATTACGTACTGAGCCGACTTTAAAGGAAAGAGGACACCACCCTGGGGTAGGTCACATTATAACTCAATTATTACGGACTAGACCGACTTATAGACAAAAGGACACTACCCTGAGGTAGGTCACTATATAGCTAAATTATTACACACTGAGCCGACTTATAGAAAAGGGACACTGCGCTGGGTTAGGTCACTGTATAGCTTATTTTTACGGACTGAGCCGACTTTGTAGGAAAAAGAACATCACCCTGAGGTAGGTCACTTGATAGCTTAATTAGTACGGACTAGACTGATTTATAGAAAAATGGACACCACCCTGGGGTTGGTCACTATAAAGCTTAATTTTTTACGGTCTGAACCGACTTATAGAAAAAAGAACAACACCACCCTGAAGTAAGTCACTGAGCATTATAGTGACCTACCCCAGGTTGGTGTCTTTTTTATATAAGTCGACTCTATTCGTAATAATTAAGCTTAGGTATTGGCCTACCTCGACTGGTGTCCTTTTCTATAATTCAGTCTAGTTTGTAATAACTGAGCTATAAAGTGACCTACCCCAGGGTGTTGTAAATATCTCTATAAGTCTGCCCAATCCGTAAAAATTAAGCTATATAATGTTCTTTTTCTACTACAAGTCGACCTAGTTCGTAATAACCGATGTATAAAGTGACCTTCACCAGGGTGGTGTCCATTTTTAGTTATGCTCAATCCGTAAAAATTAAGCTATATAATGTTCTTTTTCTACTACAAGTCGACCTAGTTCGTAATAACCGAGGTATAAAGTGACCTTCACCAGGGTGGTGTCCATTTTTATATAAGTATGCTCAATCCGTAAAAATTAAGCTATATAATGTTCTTTTTCTACTACAAGTCGACCTAGTTCGTAATAACCGAGGTATAAAGTGACCTTCACCAGGGTGGTGTCCATTTTTTATATAAGTATGCTCAATCCGTAAAAATTAAGCTATATATAGTGACCTACCTCAGGGCGATGTCTTTTTTTTTCTATTAGTCGACTCAGTCAGTAGGCCTAATAATTAAGCTATGTATTGACCTACTCAAGGTCCAAGTCGGCTCATTACGTAATAATTCACCTATATAGTAATTACCCCAGGGTAGTGTTTTTTTTCTATAAGTTGATTCAGTTCTTAAGAATTAAGCTATACAATGACCTAACCCAGCGCAGTGTCCCTTTTCTATTAGTCGGCTCAGTATGTAATAATTAAGCTATATAGTAACCTACCTCAGGGTAGTGTCTTTTTTTCTATAAGTTGATTCAGTTCTTAAGAATTAAGCTATACAGTGACCTAACCCAGCGCAGTGTCCCTTTTCTATAAGTCGGCTCAGTGCGTAATAATTAAGCTATATAGTAACCTACCTCAGGGTAGTGTCTTTTTGTCTATAAGTCGGTCTAGTCCGTAATAATTGAGTTATAACGTGACCTACCCCAGGGTGGTGTCCTCTTTCTATAAGTCGCCTCAGTACGTAATAACTGAGCTATAAAATGACCTTTTTCTACCTCAATTTTAGTCCACAGAATAGGTCAAAATATGTGGCACTTCTGGTGACAACTACACATACATGAACAATTATTTGAAGAGATATTCAATAATAAGAACATTTCTGGCTAGATTAAGCTATTCTTTAATTATATATACATATCTTAATCTTTATTGTATTCTTTGCTGTCAATGATTTTTATTAAGGTCACATGTATATATTTAATTCAAATAAATATGTTATCATATCTGACACAAATATTCCAATAGCATTCGATTTTTTTTACTGAAATATCCTTTCTGTCCGGTATGTTTTTTCTGTTACATGTTATGCAAATCACGTATCCCCAACTTGTGTCTTCTGACTGTAACCTTGTAAATGGTGGATGCACCTCGGTTTGAAGCGACGCATGTGTAGAACTGGTAGTCATGATATCGTCATATCGTAATGTCGTCATTTCGTATCGTAATATCGTCATTTCGTATCGTAAGATCGTCATTTCGTTTCGTAGTACCGTCATTTCGTATCGTAATATCGTTATTTCGTTTCGTAGTACCGTCATTTCGTATCGTAATATCGTTATTTCGTATCGTAGTATCGTCATTTCGTATCGTAATATCGTCATTTCGTATCGTAATATCGCGCTGTATTAAACGAAGCGATATAACGATGTCCCGAATCAGCTACCATACGAATCAGCCACCATATCACCTGCATTTTGTGACGTCTCCATATGAGTGAAAGATTTTTAAGTGGGACGTTAAACAGCAATAAACAAACAAACAAACAATGAGAATAAGTCATAATGTTGTTTGTTAAGGACTTATATAGTTAATAAAACAATAACCAAAAATAAATAAAACAACTTCAAAATTCTAGAAAAGATCTTGAACTTTCAAGATAATAACTTGAATTTTAAGGTAATAACTTGAAAATTGGTGACTTTTAGTAACTTGAACATTCAAAAAACTACCTTGAAATTTCAAGAGAGTGGGGCTAACTTGCATTGAAAATTCAATAAATCAAAGACATATTTTTTAGCCTACATGTATATATGCTTGACTATAGAGATCTCTGTCGCTGATGAAACTATCTTGAAATTTTAAGATAATAACTTGAAAATTCTGATTAAAATCAGTCTTGAAAATTAAAACATTAAATTTCACTGATATATAATAATCTTAAAATTATTTTCAAATTCTATTATAGGCCCTAAAGTGACCACGTCACAACACGGGAGCCTGAAAGTCTTTCCGTATATTGATAAACAAGTCATTTATATAGCCCACAGTAGGCCTATCGATACATATATATGTGTCAAAATTATGTGCTGCATTCCGAATACGACCACAATATCAATGTAAAAGAATTATTACCACAGATATGTATCACAGTGATTTCCAATACCCCTCATTATTAAATTTAATATATTTTACCACATAAAATATTTGATACATTTTACTTGTCGCAAGTTGCATTTACTGCTCGATTTCGATACGGTATAGGTTTTAGCATTTATAAATACGGAGGAAAGCAGTTCGTCCATGCAGTTACCGACAACTTGCATTCGGTCTTTTTTTATTTTTATTTTTTTCAATGTATATCCTGTCGATTGCCGTTACTGTGGTCACAAATTCACAGATTGCAAAGGTGAACAATTGAGGCTTCTTGAATGAAGTTTTTGACTCTCTGATTGAGCATGTCTCCGACACAGCATGCTGCTCTGAAAAAACATGGCGTTTTACAACTCTGTCTGGAGGGGGATCCTGTAAGTTCAGGTTTGTCGATTTTGACATTGACATGATTTTCGTTGTGTTAAGCAAAAAAAAAAAGGTGAAAGTGTTTTAAATTAAATCGTTAAATGAATTCAGTTTAGTGAGAATATGACTTCGATTTTTTGCAAGCACAGCTCTTCAAAAGAACAGCCGTGCAGTACTTAGGGGATTCCCCCTTTCGACAGAGTTGTGAAACGCCAGTCTCACTTTTGTCGCGCTAAGAAATACAAAGCATTCACTTCGTCCATAGGCATAGCCGTAGGAGATTTCGGCCACGGTTCAAATCGACCATACACGTTTCTTCCACACTATAAGTATAACAGTATAAGTCTATTTTACGAGATGACGTACAGTCTGACATGGGACATAAATATTCACCACTTATGTTATTTTCTTCTTTATTTTCTTTCATATAAACCAGCGATATATAAAGTTAATATGAGCTTTTTATATCGCTGTATAAACGAACAATTTTTAAATTCCCACAGATTTTACTTCTGGCACTAGGTCCTAATTTAAGCAATATTTCAAATATTTTATTTTTACATGAACTTGATGAAGGAAATTAAATTTATATTTTTAATCTCTTTGAAATTTAGATATAGGCCTACTCTTTGTTTATTTTGAGAAAATAATGATTCTGTGGGGAATAAAACTATTTCGGGTAGATTTACACATTTTGACTTCTTTCATTAGACTGAAAGTAAACATGATAATTTAAAAATGCATATATTTTAGAAATATGAAATTTTTCCTATATAATTTGTATAAATTTGTCAAATTCTGGTATGATTTGTGGATTTTACCAGCATTTTAAAATTGTTGGTTTTATATAAAACAAAGGAGAAAATAACACATTTATAAGTGGCGAATATTTATGTCCCATGACTATAATCAGATTGTCTAATAATGAGTCTGACTCAAAGTGGCGGACTGCCTAACAAATGCATTTACTTTTTGTAAAATAATTGTCTTAAGTAGAACTAGATCTGTAGTTAATCTTAAGAATTATTTTTCATTGGATCATGAATGAAAATTCAATACATTGATACTTGATGCAAGACTTATCCATGCTAGGTTGCTAAAAGGGTCGAAATTTGGTGATCTTGGTGATTTATGTCCCATGACTATAGTCATGAAACATAAATCACCTTCGGTTCAAGTAAGCATTTCTGATCACCTTTTGTTTGTCCGTCTGTCTGTCCGTTAACAGCTGTAGGGATTTTGATGAAACTTTATAAGATGCAAGTACTCAAGGTCCTCTACCAGTTATTTTCCATTTCGGCCAGATCGACCCATGGTGGGGCAAAAGAGGCCTCAGGGAGTACCCCTATTTAGAAATCTTCTACTCCAGAACTGCTGCATGGATTGAAAAACTAATTGTATCTGAGTGATCTACATAGTTGAATGATTCAAGTTTATTAATTTCGTAGATATCGGAAAGTAATTTTTTATGTGTTTTTGATGTCATTTTAGACTTAGTAATTTTCATTCATTTTTGTATGATTTCTTTGATTTTATCCCGTTTTATTCAATACGATGCATTCATTGTGTGTATTTTATCTGTGATTAGGTAGATAAATGCTTTACTGAAAGAATTTCGCTGAAATTTAATTTTTTATGAATTCTTTAAGACTGCAAAAATGAAGGGGAAGGGGTAATTTTTCACATGGTCAGCTTTTTCTTCCAAACTGCTGAAGGGATTTTGATGAAACTTTATAGGAAGCAAACACTCGAGGTCCTTTATCAAGTTTATTCATTTTAGCCAGGTCGCAACTTGGGTGGATCCAGGGTGATAATTAAATAAAAAGAGACAATATGACATATTGATGTAATCTGGAGACATTGTGTCGAAGTGAGTTTGACATGATCACGGGAGTCTTGAGCCTAAAGGGTTCTAGACATGACTTTGTGCTTTTTCAAATCAATGCAAAAGATTACAGGTCTAGTCAAACTTGCATTAAAGGGCCGCTGTATATAAAAGCCATTCAGCCAGTCAAACTTGCATTAAAGGGCCACTGTATATAAAAGCCATTCACACATAATATTTATTAACCTTTTTATAATGAATAAACCTCTTTTTTTATAAGAAATAAATCTCTTTATAAAGACCACCTGTGTATAACAGCTATTTTACATGTAAGTTAAAAAGGTTAAGGTCACAGTGATTTTAATATGCAGACACATGATCTGTGTATGGGATCTAGATTTGTTCGATTTGTTCATATATTCATGTCCTGTTTAACAGATGACCTTGTTGTTGCCTTGGCAAAAAAAAGCATCTACATTAACTGATATTGTAGTTGCTTATTTTTGCTGTCACTGATACTGTAGTCTACAAACATGCTTGTAATTAGGATTTTTGTGTTGTAAACTGCCATGAATTTTCCTCAGATATTCTGTAGTGTATTCAAAATCAACAAAATTTTATGATTTATAAAAATCAAATTTATTCAAAGTATATATAGTTGAAACCTGTATATAGGAGCCACTCAAAGGACCAGAAAATATTGACCTTAAAGGCTTTATGTGCAGGTGACCCTTATAGTTATACACAGGCTCAATTTAGTTAAAGTATGCAGTCAAGGGACTTGAAAAAACTGACCTTTATAAACAGGTAATCCTTATATAGAGGTGGCAGCTATAGCAGGTTTTACTGTATGTAGCCTATATATTTATATACATGTACCAGTATATGTACATGTATTCTTTAATTCATTTAATATTGTGGCTTCTGGGTGGTTCTGAGTTGGTAAAATGTACATTAATATTGTACATGTATAACTGATCAGTAAGATGGCTCAGCAGGAATGTCAACATTCAAGTTGGACATGTATAGAAGTTGCGTCATTCCTCATTCAGGTGACCTTAACTGTTGAGAAACTCACGGCAGTCTTTGAAGTTGGGAAAATGTTTTACATGTACACGTATTGACCCAGATATTTAAGGCTACTGATAGAAAGTATAGCGTAAGGGTATAATACTGTCCTGTCGCATAGAAATTTAAGGTGGATGAAATGATATTTATAAGCACAAGATTTCATAATCATATCGCTGATCTATGTAGTTTGCTGCATAATAAATAAGCTACTCAGTACTCGAGTTAGGCCAAATGTCTGACCCGATTTTTAGTTACTTTTTTGTAAAACCTAATTTTACCGAATTAAAAAGTATTCGGTATACTGAGTGTATTATACCTCATTAAAACTTATGATTGCCATCAACCCGTATCAGTACTTTCAGTACTTTGATTGATATTTAGATGTATTATTTGTTTTTTATCTTTGCAGGTGAAGATGACCTAATTTTCCTGTATCCACCTGGCACTGTAGTAAGAATTATCTAACATGGATCACTCCTACACAGCTGTAAGTTGGTTTGTTTTAGATCACCTGGTTTTTTTGCCCCTATTTAGTGTTGCATTGAAAATAAAATACTAAGCAGAAAACTCCTCCTTGTGGCCAGTTTTAATTCCTCACAAACATATTCCTTATATAATGATACCCGAATAAGCAGTCACCTTCTTAAAGTGGTCAGCGGTCAACCTGGTTCGGTCCAAAATTAGCAAGTTCACCAAATTAAACGGTTATTCAAATTTCGATGTTCTGGTCACTTGTGGTCCAAATATATACTGGTCCCAATTCTAATGCTATATGTAGTATAAATATCACGTTCATTCTACCATGACATATATCAATCTACATTATTATGCCTATTATTAGGCCTACATGTATTATGCAAAAGGAAACATGGGTATATGAAGGTTCATATGTACATATTTACACACATTATAACCTGACAATTTTGAAACCCTTAATACAGAGGTCACTTCTGTTAAAAGGTCACTTTCATGATTTCCTTTCGGTGAATGTTTAATACAAGTTAGACTGTAGTTTCAATTTTAATTTTAGGAAAGAAGCTTCTAGTTATTTGATAGGTATCAAACACACAAACAAACAAACAAATGGACCAAAAACAATATTAACCCCCCCCCCTTGGTGGACGTTTGTGTTTTGTAATATGGGGGCACAAAAAATTTACCTTACCTGTTAAATCCATACTAACAATTTGTATCATGGTACATGTCAGGCACATATATTCATTTATGTTGTTCCAATGTTTATTTTTCAGGGTGGCACTTCAAGGTTAAATGAATCAACTGCTGTTCCAAATTCACAGACATTCCAACTAGCATTGCAAGATAAACACCTCAAAGACCAAGGGTTAACTAGACAAGAGGTGTTAAGTGACGGAAACTGCTTATTCAGAGCCATAGGTCAAGCATTATTAAATAATGAGAACTGTCATATAACCTTACGTAAAGCAGCTGTAAGTTTCATGCAAAGTAACTTGGATACGTTTTCCGACTTTTTTCATCCCGATGATTTAAGTACTGACGCAAACCAGTACATGCTTCAGGAGATAGACCAACTGTCACAGCCCGGTGAACACGCAGGTCAGGAATGTGTAGTTGCCTTAGCTCAAGCTTTTTGCATAAATATACTGGTTACTTACGGAGGCACTCGGGCCGACCCTAGAATTTTCACTCTGCAGCATCATGGTACGGACAAACCTGGTGGTAAGAGAATACATATAATATTTTCAAATGTCAGTGGTGGACATTACGATGCAGTAGTTGATTCAAAGGATGTGATGAATGATGCTGTGCGCATGCTTTACTATTTGAAAACCAAACCTTCACCAAAGATTCCTAATTTGCAGACAATGAAAACATACTGTATTTACGAAATTCCACGTGATAGTCCTACATTTGAGGCACCCAGTCTTCCTGAGCCATCTCCATCGACAGATGTACCAGTATCAAATGATTCCAGCTCCTATAGGTGTAACAAATGCGATGTGACTTGGACTTCTGAAGCTTTCTTGGAAAGTCACAACAAGAAATGTCACCCAGAAATACATGAATATAGTACACAAGATACAAATGTTGAAGCAGGATTGTTCAGGTGCAAAGTACCAGTATGTGGGAAGGTTTTCGAATCTATAAATTCCTTGAGAAGTCATTATGATAGTATCCATCCGCTGCTGTGTACAGAAGATGTAAACTTCCATAATAAGAATTTCAGGTGTGAAGTGCCAACGTGTGGCAAGTTTTATTACACTAAGGCTTCCTTGAAACGTCATTATGTTCAGTTCCATCCAGAGCTTAATACGCAGGTTAAAGCCAGGATGAAGTATAACAAGTGTTTCTTTCCATCTTGTGATAAAGAATTTAGAACAGTGAAATGTGTTTTGGAACACATGGAAGCGTACCATTCCGTACGGATGAAGAAAGCCTCACTCAATTTCTCCAGCTTTGAAGAATTCAAATCCTGGAAAGATAGTGAGGAGGTAGCAAACAATGTTTTTTATTTGAAAGCAAGAAAAGAGACCCATCTAATAAACACAATATCTTATCAATTTGTATGTAACAGAAGTGGTTCCAAAAGGAGCCACAAAGCCGGCAAAGGACAAAAAAGTCGAATCCGAAGAGACAATGTCAAAGGTTCTTGCAAGATCAATGCAACATGTCCGTCACGTATGTTTGTAAGCGTAAGTAAACCAAATGGAAAGGTACATGTATTGTATTTTCAGGCTCATGGTCATTTACTCAATGCTGATCAGATAAAATATATTCCTATTCCACAAAAGGTCAAAGATGGGATCAAGAAATTGTTGTACTGCGGGATTTCAGTTGAGTCCATTGTAGCAGATATACAGGAAAATTTTGGAATCCTAAATGATCAGGATGTTGATGTTAAAGATATGCAAGTGCATTGTTTAGTTAAGAAGAAAAATCTTTTGAAAATGAGAAGACTGTTAATGGGTTGTAGTACTAGTGCATTTAAAAAAGATGAAAACGTGGGAAAATCCACACATCTCTGGGTACAGGAGCTGAATTCTAGCCCATCTGATACACAAGTTCTTATTTACAAGCAGAGAGGTATCATTGATCCTACATTAACTCTAGAAAAGGATGATTTTATGTTGGTGTTAATGACCGTTGAGCAAGCTGACCGATACAGCAGGTTTGGTAACAAATCCGTGTATGTACATTCTACTCACAAAACAAATTACGACAATTTTGTAATTCTCACTATATTGGTAATCGATGAATATCACAAAGAGTACCCAGTTGCTTTCTGTATATCAGACAGAGAGGACAAATTTGCTTTTGAAGTATTCTTTACTGCAGTCAAAATACGCTGTCCAGATGTCAATGTTTCCTTGTTGGTAGTCAATGACAATGTTGATGCTTTAGGGGCAGCAAAAACTGTGTTTGGAGACGGTGTTCAACAGTTCCTTCCTGTGAGCAGTGTACAGTATTTCTGGAAGCAAAAGCTGAATGCAGTTGTAAGTCAGAATCACAAAGATGACATACATGGCTGTGTTTGCTCTTTACAGAATGCTGAAGATGAAGAAGAATACCTGAATTACCTCAACTCTTTCGTAGAAAAATACACTACTCTTGAACCAACATTTATCCAATATTTTCAGATGAATTACTTACAGCAACCAGAGAAATGGGCTTTTTATGGAATACCACGAGATTTGCAAGTAGAACTCCGGATAGTGAATGCCATAGAAAGTTTCCACAGTAGGTTAAAAAAACTGAATTATGAAAAGAAAGAGAATAGAAGAGTAGACAAGCTTATTCATACTCTATTGGCTATTGAAAAGGATTATTATACACAGAGGCTACGATTTACCACATACAACCAGCCTGGGGAATCTGACCAATCAAAGGGCTCGTTCTACCGTCATAAGGTAGCACAAGATATACCTTGCTGTATGGTAAAACTTGTCAACAAATATCAATTCTCAGTCGCCTCCTCAAACACTGACACTTCTCCGTATATCATATCCAGGTGTGCCAAATCATGTAATCAACCGTTGTGTATCAACAAGTGTAACAGTTCAGAGTGTGAGAACTTATGCGCTCATTTGTATACTTGCACCTGTCTGGATGACAATCCAATTTGCAAACATATTCATAGAATTCACTCTTGGTTTGGAAATTGTTGGCAAGCCCAGGATCCTCCCATTGGATATGTTGACACACAAAACATTTGAGGATGCACAGAAAGGATAATCACCTAAGGACATTGGTACAATGTAAAGATCAGGTTTAAGATTTCAATGTACATGTAAGACCTCTTATTTATAGTCTTTGATTCGGAAAAATTTATGTACAATGTAGCTGTAACACCAATACAGTGGAGCCTGTCTTGAGAGACCACTGTCGTAGAAGACCACCTGTCTATTGAGACGACTTTCTGAAAACCACTTGGTTCAATAACCCTTTAAATAAAACCTGTTTTGAGGGACCACCTCTCTTTTAAGACCACATTTCAGTGGCAGTAGGGGTGGTCTTCCAAGACAGGTTCCACTGTACCAGTTATTGAGGATATATACATCTTCATGTTGCCTATTTTAATTCCATCTCGTGGAATTGAGTTAAAATTAGAGACACATAATATTAATGTACATTAAGTCATAACTGTTTGTTTGTTCATTGTTTAGTTTGCATCAAAGGCAAGACAATTTTTTTTTTTCAATGACACGGTAGTGGTCAGTTTAAATATATGGAAGATATCAAGAGAGATTCAGTTAAGGTAATATTATATGTAGAAAGTATCTAAGAAAAGAACACCAGCATTGCAAAATGGTAAACTTAAAACCCACATCATCAATTTCATGCAAAAGTGTCGCACATAAAGTTCTGGTTTTGAAAATTGATTGTTCAGAGTTTTTAAGTTCTGGGTTGAAAATTGATTGTTCAGAGTTTTTTTACATTCTGGGTTGAAAATTGATTGCTCAGAGTTTTTTAAGTTCTGGGTTGAAAAATTCATTGTTCAGAGTTTCTTTATAAGAATTTGTTAATCATGTGAATTTGGATGATCTCCGAGTTCAGATATCATGTGTAGATGTTCATACTTGCCAAGTCTCGCCCATAAATAGGGAGACTCCCTATTTTCCCTAAAGTTTTGATAATTTCTTCAAGAAAAATGCATATCTCCCCCATGAAAAATTAAAATTTTTCTATTAATTCTTAGTAAAAATTTGAGTCTCCCCCATGAGATTGAAAAATCTCCCCCATGAAAATTTTTCAAGGTTGACAAGTCTGGATGTTTTTCTAAGGGTCGGGGAATTTCTGGACAGTCAGGGAATTTTACAAGCACATTTTCTTGTCAGGGAAAGTTGGGGAATTTTAGTCTGAGTCCTGAAAACTAAGGAGAAATCAAATATTTTTTATCCTTGAAAAAATTATGCTGTTCTGGCTTGAATTTCAAGTCAATTTTCATCAGGAAATGCACAAGAATCCACCAAATGGCTTCCTATTTTAAAAATTTTCAAAAGGGGGAGGTAGGTACATGTCCCTGTGACTTTATACATGTACATTGTATTTACATGAACCACATGCATTTTTTTACATCGTAAAAGGTGCCATATAAAGTTGAATGATATACATTTTTAGTTACTGTATCCCTGGAAATTTATTTCGCTCTTGTTTATTTTTTGCCATTTTGGCCCTTAGATGAGAGGGCAATTTGCAGATTTGAAATCTAAGCGAAATTTTCAAGCTAAACAATATAAACATGGACGTATATGCCATCAGTGAGACTTTGTGATTTAGGGCAAATTTAAGAAAGGATTGATAATGTTTCTGTCATTTTAAAAGGGCGAAAAAAAAGCAAGGGCGAAAATAACCAGGGAGGAACATTTCCAGGCATACAGTATTTTAATTGTTTAAGTTGATAGTTACATTTAACTCACCAAGTAGTTACCTTAGTTACATACAGTATTCGACCCATTAAGCGCCCATGTTCCTATAAGCGCCCCTCCCCTTTTTACATACGAATTACAATCAATAATTTTTGACAAGGTGATGTGGACCTGAAAAGCCGTAAGTAACAGCTTACTGTAGCCCCCCCCCCTAGCAACAGAATTATGTTGATAGGTGTTCTCGTTAATAACTACAATGTACAACAACTTTACCACTTTGCCTTATCAAAATCAATTGTTTTTACGTCAATTGGACTATTAATTGGTCCCATTAAGCGCCCACCCCTTTTTCCTGATTTTTGTTATGCCCTGGGAAGGCTGGGTGCTTAATGGGGGAGGGCGAATACAATCTTTACATATAAGTACATGTACATGTGTATGTAAAGAGATTTAAGTTTGAGCCAACACATGATCATTTGTGAAAGACAGTCCTGAAAACATGACTTGGATTGACTGAGGTACATGTACATTTTACGTGTAGTAAAAATGACTTCTAAAATCTGATGTGTTTAATTTTAGTATGCATTAAGGTTGTATTGTTACATTAAAAGCTTGTTATTTGAAAACGTGTTTCTTATTCTGTTCTGTTTATGTGATTGCTGTTTCATGCCACATTCAACAAATGTTCAATACATGTGGTGGCCTTGTGGTAGTGTGTTCGACTTGCAAGTAGAAGGTCTCGGAGTCATTTCCCGGTATCAGGTCATGGCCTTCCAAAGACTTGAAGAAATGAAAGTGACCATTGCTTCGCCATGCACTCAGAATTAGAAGTGTAAGTAAATGGGTTTTTCGGATGAGACTTAAAGCAGAGGTCCGGTGTCACAGCAAGCGTGGCTCACAAAAGAACCTTACTTCTTTGGCATTGATACATAGCACAGCTCAAAATTTGTGGTATTTCACCTAAAGCTGGTAACATCATATAATGAAGTTACAATATCTTGGCATGATATTAAAAAAATCATTGAATATTCAGTTACATCATGGAGGAGAAATCCTGGTAATAATGCCGTCTGGGAAAAGACCACCGACCTTCCAGAAATCAGGTGGCAAACTTGGACTTAAAATGAGCTAACTTTAAGTATCCAGAAGAAGATAAACCTGTACTGAACGGAGCTGAGAAATGTCATAGTTTAGAGCATGATGCTCAAAGCACACAGCAATGGAGCCATCTTTTAATGCATTCTGAAATATCTGGATAGTGAAAATTAAGAAAAAATAGTTAACTCATTCACCCCTACAGACACATTTGGACTGGTCTAAGTCATTGATGTACAGCCGAGTTCATTGTTTTTTCAGGGGTTGATGAGTTAAAAAGTCAGTCATCAAAATGTAGTGATTATGAATATTGAAGGTAGATATTTTGTTGTTCTGTACACCCAGAAATTTTCAACCCTAAGGGCTTGTTATTGTCTGTCTTTAATGACAGAAAGCATATTCACTTATATTCAGCCTAAATCGCCATAGTTTCATGGATTGCTAGTACATGTACATTGTATGTTGGTGCCTCCTTTTTCTAAGCTTTAAAATTTTGCTTTCATTTTGAATTTGTCCTTTTTGAAAGACAAAAAGATGTACAGCAGTGAAAATGTCCAGGTATACAGTATAGTGTACATATGTACATGTACATCACATGTATAATAGTTTTATGGTGTTTATTTGTTGTTTTTTTAATGATACAGGGGAAACTCTGATTAATATAATGCATCTGGGAATAGACATCCATCTTCTGATAGAGATTTGGCAACCTTTCTCACATAATTGGCCTAGGTTTCAATAAGGCTTGATGCCTCTCTCTCTCTCTCTCTCTCTCTCTCTCTCTCTCTCTCTCGTGAGATTACATCAAAAATTCAGTTGAATAGTTCTCTAATTGGCCTAGGTTTCAATAAGGCTTGATGCCTCTCTCTCTCTCTCTCTCTCTCTCTCTCTCTCTCAATAAGGCTTGATGCTCTCTCTCTCTCTCTCTCTCTCTCTGAGATTATTTGAAGTTTGTATCTTTGAGTACACAAAAAATAGGATAAACTGTCTTATCTTTTTTTTTACTGATAATCCCAGAGTAAAACATAACAAAAAATAGTCACTTAATTTCATCATTGAATCTTATTTTATGGATGCATGATTACCGGTATAAACTGTATAGCCTTTCTGAAGTGTTAGCATATTATATACAAGCACTTGAGGGAAGATTCAAAAGTAGCTGTTAAAGACAGTTGGTCTTTATAAAAATGTTTGTCTATTAAAAGTTAAAGGTTATGGTTGAGTGGCTTTTATAGGCAGGTGCCCTTTATACAGATGTGGCCTTTATTGCCAATTTGACTGTAGTATGTTCTGTTGATCAACCACGGAGTAATGAACCTCTTCTTTAAGATTTTGACATACATGTCCATGCAAAATCATATTAGTCCACAGAACAAGAGTGGAACAACAAGGGGTAAGTATAAGAGTCCCTTAATAAAGGGCATTTCAAAGTTTTGAATGTAATTATATATTAAACCACAGTATTTGATCATGTGAGGTAGGTAGTCTCTTAAATCAGGTCATTTTGATAGGAAAATACTTTGATCACTTAGGACACATAAGTCAGATAGTTCCTAAGTAGGCTTTAGCCTATTTGATGAGTCGCTAAGACAGGTTAAGACTATAAATTGAAATTTATTTGATTTGAAAAAAGTAATTTGGCCAGGTCTGCTGAATTTCAATGTAACTGATTTCAACTGTAGCAAATACCCACATGCAATTGTTTCAATCAAAGGGGGGGGGGGGGGGGGGGGGGGGGGGGGGGGGTGGGGGGGGGGGGGGGGGGGGGGGGATGGAGGGGGGGGGGGGTGGGGGGGGGGGGGTCGAGAATTACTTTCCCACACAGTAGGTAATTCTTGACAGAAACAAGTGCTTGTGCCTATAGGGCCTACATCAGTTATTCAGAGACCTAACAACCCAAAGAAATATCTCAGACTAATTTCAGAAGAAGACTATGACATAGATACATTTTGTAGGTGCAATCATGCAATTTTTTTTTATCTTATGAAAGATATAAATGTCAGAATTATCAGCGATATATAAAGCTTAACATATTACATGAGCATCTGAAGACTAAGGGGAAGTAATAATGTAGATTACTGATTGCTGGTAATTTTGTAAGAGTTATCTTTCTTACGTCTTATAGCGATTACGATGGTAGAAGCTGTCTTTTGTAATACGCTCTGAACAAATCAGAAAGATTGTTGGATTTATTTAGCTTACGCTTCAGTCTATTTTTAAACTAGAACACGCACATAGACAGAAAATGGTAATTACTAATTTGTTAACTTTTATTGAGATTTTCTTAGCGGATAATGTTATTCCTTTTAAGGTGTTTTAACGCCACACTCAATATTTTTTTTTTCCAGTTTATATATGGTAGTGGTCAGTTTTTAAAGGCGGAGGAGAGAACCCGGTCACAATGTATCCGAGGAGACACCACCGGTTTTTCCTCAAGTAATCTGGCAAACGTTTTCATAAAATAACCCTAAGCTTATGTTTCAGTGGGAGATATCACTCCTATATTGTTGAATAAGGAAAGTAGGAAATGAACGTCGATCTGTGGGACAAACCGAATAGGAGGGTAACGGGACGTCGGAATTCCCTGCTTGTGTATGAAGGGTGGAATAATATCTCCATTAGATGGATACGGTAAATGCACTGATGAACAGGAGAATCGGGATGTGACAAATGCGCAAGGGGAAATTTTATAGGCGATACAATGGTCACATTTAGACTCGCCTAAATCTATAGATACTAGTAGTATAGTCAGGGAAACGTCCATAGTATGCCCTACTGTCATAATTCGGGAGTAAACAAGTTCATATTTCATGTAAAATTATTAAAATTTTGATTCTAAATCATACACCCCCATAATTCTGACAGTGGACTTAACCATTCTTTGAAATAGACAGGTCCAAATGGGACTTCAGGGGTTGGTGAGTTAAAAAGATGTTTTTATGATCACACGCTATTCTAAATTTCATTTCAAATTGGGTACCCTTTTTAAAAAAATTTAATGCAAATCTAGCATTTTTTATGTACAAAATCATCACTTTCCCTGCTAAAATGATGTCAGAACTTATTACATTCAGTGTTTGTTTATGACACATCTGTATCGTGATTTTCATGTATATAAGCATGCAGCGGATATATAAAGCCTCATATATCGCTGTTAAAGCATGTATACCTATATGTCTCTGCTAATAGTAAGGCTTTATATATCGCTGATGTAAGATAAGCCCACATTATACAAAAGTAACTGAAATACGTGTACTTGTGTTCATCTTTTTAGCCGCCATTATTTTGGAGCTTGACAGGCAAGTACCAAATACAACACAAACACCATACTAAAACATGAAAATCAATAAACACGTGAAATTGAGAAATAAAATAAAAGTTCTTGCGTGCATTTTGTATTTGACAATTTGTATATGTATTTATATCAAATCAGATGTCAATATTAGTCCCAAAACGGGCATGTTTGTTTATTTATTAGTTTTTAAAACTAGTTTTTGCTGAAAAGGATAAAAAAATCTGGTATACGGGATCGGAATGCCTAACTGTTTTGTAGGAATGTATCGTAATCGGGATCGCTGTTCCTTGTAGCTTTAGAGCCTTGTTTCCTTAACAACAAAATGGACGGCGAGGAGAAACCTGTAGATCAAAGTATGCAATTTGCTATTTATTTTGCGTTCATGTTCATTTTCAACCTTTATTTTGTTGTATTTTGTTTAACGTTACCTTAAATATTATGCATACCAATTAGCCTTCATTCATGAACACATTTAAACGATTAAGAGGGGAATGCTGTCGTTGTTTACTTGTGTTTTCCACATGATTCGTCAGCGGTTACGGTCTTATTTTTCATTTTTTGTCTTGATTACGGATATTTCATACTCAATTTTTTCATAAATAACAAACATTGAATTCATTACTGAATTTCTTTAAATTTGTTATATTCCTCATTACCGATTCGTGCATGTCATCCAGATTCTGAATGTAAAACTTAGCAACGAGTTGGCATATCATGGGGGGGGGGGGGGGGGGGGGGGGGGGGGGGGGGGGGGGGGGGGGGGGGGGGGGGGGGGGGGGTATACATGATATATATATGATGATGTGAATTAAGGCAATGCCTTGAATTTGAAAGAATGTGCAGCTCCCTGTTTTATACATGCGGGGAAAAAGCATTCATCAAGAATCAAAACTGAAATAAGGCAATGTCTTGAACGCGAGCGCAGCTTCTTGTTTTACAAATGCAAGAAAAAGCATGCATTGGGAGTCTATTCACTCTCACAAGATCAACACCTGTCTGATAAAATGATGTCACAAGTTGATTGTGACATTGAATATTTAAAACATGCGTATATCCGCAAAAATACTACCATAAAAAGTCTCATAAACGTTTGATTTAAATATTTTAAGTGGTGAAGCATCAGGTTGGCGTGGTCCATTATTGGCCATCTTGGCTGCAGAATTTTTAAGGCTATGCTGGACAGTGACCAATTTTCGTTAGGTTCCAGTTTTTGCCAACTGTTTTTAACTGGCCTAGAACGTGCAAACATGTGCATACACAGATTTTTTGTGTTTCCTGAACAAGACACTATTCTGATTGCTGAACAAAAAGAAAAAAATAATTTCTATGAGAAACCTGAAAATATCAGGTAAAATAAAATGAGAATCGGTTGCTGACCAGTATAGTGTAAAGGTTATGACACAGTCCAGTCACTTTTCTATGTAATGTTCATGTGTTATGAATGAATTCGCTTTGCGAACAGCCTTCGGTCATTCGAGCTACACTCTCTATCAGACCTCAGGACAGTAGGGCAACACCTTTCCTGCAAACTGATGTAACAGTTAAATTATGATGTCAAATATTTAGAATATAATTTGTAGTTCTGGTGCAGTAGTTAATTACTCCGTTGTCAAACTTATTTACAAGATGACATTTGAGTGTTCATAGAGAAAGTAAATGAGACTATAGTGTAGTATTGCATTTTGGGTAATTTCTAATCATTAAGTTCGCTTTGTGAACAAACTTTGGCCATTCGAGCTGCGCTCTCTATTATAGACCTAGTGGCAAGTTAGGTACTCACTCCAGGTTCTTGTTTTGTATTAGTCATTACAATAAAATGAAAAGCCAAGAGATGTTAACTTGAAGTAGCTTATAGCAGCCCATATTAGCAGGGGTGTGGGAAAGGAATGTCAATATACATGTAGTCAGTTTTAATAAATAGCAGCTTCCCTTCTTTTTTACACATTCTAAAATTGTCTCTCAAAAATAAGTTGCATACCAAAATTGCAATTCAGTCTAGGTACATTATATGTCTGCGCACCAAAGGCATCCGACATAAACATAATAATTAAATGCAAATTCTAGCAATTTATAGTACAACATACTTGTGCCTAATCATTTTAATGGTAATTTTGTTAACATTATTGGTAATTTCAACAATTTATTTGGTCATCTCTATGAAGAGTAATAATTTAAGCAATTATATGCACTTCTGTAAATAAACCTTTTGTCTGTAGTGACTAGTGGATGCAATGAGTTGTAAATCATCCATTAGAATCCAACAATTGTATGTTCTCCTTTAAATTTGACATAATATCAAAAGAGGTGATTATAAATAATATGACATAGGTACTACCAGTGGAGAGGACAAAAGCATCCATCAACAGTTTTACATATTGCTTTAACAATGTATTGAAAATTAATGCCAGTGAAACCAGTTTTTAAAATGTGGGCAGAAAGCTGATCTCACAATATATGGCAACACTTTTCTCTGCAAAATCAAGTCACAGTTTAATTATGATGTCAGTTGTCAAATATTTTGAGCATAAATTAGCAGTTTTTTTTGGAGATTTTTTCTGAGCTAGTAGTCCAAGGAACCCCTGCATATGAGATATTCTTCGTCATAGAAAGTGCTAAACATTTTGTGAATATCAGAAATTAACCATCAATTTTATCACTGATATATAGATTACTGATATATCATAATCTAAATGCAGGTTATGACATAGTAATTATCCCCGTGGAATTGTAAAAGAACAAAATAATTAATGCCAATCAAATGTAGTTCTTTGTATCTGTTAAATGCAGGTTTTTTTTATCACTTTACAAATGATTTAGTTAATATTTTACTGTTCAAACCTGAAGTTAAATCTCTGATAAGTTTGGTGTAAAATATGATTACTGATTTGCATTGTTGAATCTTTTATAATAATCATCACTAGCTCAGAGCAGTAGGTCAGATTCTGAAAGGGCAGAGAAACACTTGACTTTGCGTGATGCCACACACAAACTCAAAGCAGAAGCATTGCGAAGGTATCGCTTGCGCCATGCCGATGATCCTGAGTATGAGACCGAGGAAGAAAGAGGTCAAAATTCCAGAAAGAATACTGAAGACATGAATACAACTAAGACAGCGTTAGACATAGCACTTAGCAAAACATCTGAGCCAATTAGCTCAGACAATCAGATTTCAAAGGAAGAAAATAATGAGATAAAACAAAATGTAACTCTGCAGTTGAAAAAGGATCCAAGTTTCATTGTGTCTGAGACAGAAGCACAGACCAAAAGTAGAATAGATGATGAAACTAACTTGAAAGATTTGAGTTCTGAAAATATTGATTCAAATATATCTAGCCTCTCATCTGAGAGTGTTACGACCAGTAAGAATCTACCAGTCATTAAGTACAAGTGGGTTCAGCGGGGAGGGCAAAGGAAAGTGGATGAGTCGGATGAGGACTCTGAAGGAAAAGAAATTGCAGATGCACAATCTGAAATGAAAGATATTGAATCATGTGCAGGCAGTACAAAGGCTTTGTTATCTAGTATTGCGCAGCTAAATACCTATGGAGGTAAAATATGAAGTTCAGAAGCTCTTGGCAAATGCTGGCATACTTCAATTCTTAGAGCTTGCCCACCCCGAATCACAAACTTATAGCAAACTGCTGAATATATATACATGTATTGCATGGAACATCAATCAAATCACAAGTTTATAGCAACCCGCTGTATATTTATGAAGAACTGCATGGTAACAAAGATCATATGGATACACCAAAATTTGTAAAAGCATGATGTATGATATTAATTACACATATAAGGAATGTGCATGATTTTGTTGACTTGATATATGAGCATGAAGTGATTGTTTGCACATTTCTGGTGCATGCTATTTTTCACTATTCTTATTATAATCTACCATTGCTCTGTCTGTCTCTGTCTCTGTCTGTCTGTCTGTCTCTGTCTGTCTGTCTGTCTGTCTGTCTGTCTCTCTGTCTCTGTCTCTCTGTCTCTCTCTATTTCTGTCTCTCTGTCTCTGTCTCTCTCTCTCTCTCTCTCTCTCTCTCTCTCTCTCTCTCTCTCTCTCTCTCTCTCTCTCTCTCTCTCTCTATTTCTCTATCTCCGTATATCTGACTGTCTCTCTTTCTTCCCTCTCTGTATTTCTCTCTATCTGTCTCTCTTTCTTCCCTCTCTGTATTTCTCAGTCTGTCTATCTCTTTCTTCTCTCTCTCACTTTTTAAAAGTAGAATAGTACACATATCTGTGTACACATTGGCTAGCATGTACATATGTACACTCAATTCACTACAATGTAATTCTAGTACATCTTGATAACGAGCTCTTTAAGTCTTGAGCATAAGTAGGCTCTATGAGCTCCAAGATTTTTTTTTTCAACATATTTTTATTCAAATTATTGTGAAGAAATTTTATTTGATGTTTTGTTTAAATGTGAAAATGAATCTTAAGGAAGACATTTTAAAATTCTATCATGGCATGTGTTATTAAAATTGAGCTGAAGTTGGACATTTGTATAAATTATTTACAATATTTTTATTCTATCATAGCACATTTTGATATTTTCATTAAATTCTTTCAGTTAGGTATGTAAGTTTATGCACATACAAAATTGTGTTGATAGAGCTCATATTCTATACATTTTATCTGTAAAAATTTACTATGAACTTTTGACTATTACTGTATGGCTGTTTTAATTTGCTAGGGATTTAATTTTGTTATATTGGCCTTTAAATGCAATACTGATTTTCATACTTACCAAGTCTCCCCCATAAATATCCCTATTTTTCATGTAAAATTTTGATAATTTCTTTAAGAAAAATGCATATCTATCCCATGAAAAAAATTAAATTTCCTATAATTATTAATTCTTAATAAAGTCTCCCCCATGAGATTGAAAAATCTCCCCCATGAACATTTTTCAAAGTTGGTAAGTTTGGAATTTTAAATATGATACCTTGCAAAGTACATTGAGTACATTACAATAGTATGGAATGCCCGCTTAATTTGTGGCAGTAGAATTGTGTATTGGGTTAAATAAACAGGAATAAAATATAAGGTAGATTAATCCTATTACACTTCATGTACTAGAAACAGTGATGCACTAAATCTAATACTCTCGATTATGTTCAGATCAAGAAAATGCAAAATTGTCTCCCTTTGACATTAAATTAGACAACTATGCAGTAATAAAATACAGTCCTTGCTTAGACACAAACATGAAGTTAGACTTACACACCACATATTTAATCAAATATTTAATAAAATTTCTAAGACAATATCATCAATATGTACAATGTATATAATTTTTCAAAATCTTTATTACTTTCAAAGACATAGTGATGGAACTGTTTGTATTTTCCATCAGCGATTTACTATTCATGTTCAGTTTTATCTTATATTCATATTCACGGTTTTTGTGTTTTCTTTTGTACTTTTTTTTTAACTTCAAATATCATACATAGTTTATATAGATTTCTGTTTCATAGAAGTCATAGATATATTTGTATTTCATAATGATATGTATGTATGTAGGTATGATTACCTATCTATAAATGAAATATCTCTGTGGGTAGAATTTTTGCAGGTATTTCACTGTGTAACATGTCAAATGTGAAGCAGATGTCAAATAGCTTCTAAAGACATGTGAAAATGTGAAGCAGATGTCCAATAGCTTCTAAAGACATGTAAAAATGTGAAGCAGATGTCAAATAGCTTCTAAAAACATGTAAAAATGTGAAGCAGAAGTCAAATAGATTAGACCTGTAAAATGTGAAGCAGAAATCAAATAGTTTAGTCATGTGAAATGTGAAGCAGAAGTCAAATAGCTTAGACATGTAAAATGTGAAGCAGAAGTCAAGTAGCTTAGACATGTAAAATGTGGAACAGAAGTTTAAATAGTAAGCTATGACCGGTAAAATGTGAAACAGAAGTTCAAATAGCTTATAAATGTAAAATGTGAAGCAGAAGTCAAGTACAATGTAGCTTAGAAATGTAAAATGTGAAGCAGAAGTCAATAGCATCAGTTTGTATTAGCACACAAAATTTTTCTGTTGTAATGGTTTCAATAAAACCAATATTTATAGCTCAAGTAAAAATGGAAATGACATGTACATGTATATATGCTAAATCATTAAATGGTTTCATTCTATTTTATTCACAGAGGCAGAAGAAGTAGGACAGGGAGATAATGTACCTAAACCAGGTAAAATAATTTAGAATCTTAAACTGAGATATTGCGTAGTTTGTTTAAGTTTTATTATCATCTTTTTTTTGTTTTTTTTTTGTTTTTTTTTACTGGTATTTTATGCTTCAATCGAGACATTATCAATTATACATTGGCGGTAATTTGTTCATGGGTTTGAGAAAACCTTCTGAGAAAAGGCCACCAGATTTCCAATGAAGTTTGAATGAGTGAATAGAGATTAAAACTGATATTTTTTCAGCTAGCCATGAAGGCCCCTCAAGGTGGATCCAAATTTAACTGCTGCTGCCCACTTTACCACTGCATCTAGTATTCTAGAGTAGAGGCTTCTGTGGCTAGAGTGGTTAGAGCATTGCATTTTAAACAATGAGGTCACTTACCTCTAGTAGACACAGGTTCAAGCTCTGCTGGAATCTATCCTGATTTTTTGAGAAATTTTACCAATTTACTTGCAGAAAGTCATTGGTCACTTCCCAAGTGCATCACATCCAAGATCTTACCCCATCATTAAAACTGGCCATTGCCATATATATATAACTGAAAAATTGTTGAGTGTGGTGTAAAATATACTCGCCATTTAAATACACAAGAAAAGGTTTTCTTACATCTGGTATACATACTTTTGATCTTTGTAATGACCCCCACCACCTCAAAATCAAATAGATTTACTGGTATATATATATTGATAAAACTTCATAGATATCCACACTGTTTTGTAAATGAAGAAAAACAACAAGATTATTTTATACATGTAGGCCTATGCTAAGTTCAGAAATTTGGAAATTGAAGGACTTTAACGTGTGTAAGAGAAGTATAGTCAAAAGTAATTTCAAGATTTGAATTACTTCTGTGTAGCAAGATGTTTGTCAGCTATTTCAACCCTATTTGTCTAAATCATAATCAATGGATGTAATACTTAGACTAGTGCATTACATGTATATTCTGTAGGGTTTTAGGCATTTATACATCTAAAACATCTAGAGTCCAATAAACATGTTAAAATCTTTCAAGGGAAAATGACTCAGCATACAGACTTTGCCTCCTTACAAGTCACAAGTAGAAAATAGTTAAACCGGTATATAGAAATGAATGTGCTTAAAGTAGTTTGTAGGCACAGAGATATGGTTCAACAGAAATGATGATATTATAACTTTCTATAATTTATTTATTTATTTATTTGTTTATTTATTTATTTATTTATTTATTTATTCATTTATTTATGATTTATTTATCTATCTATCTGTTTATTGATTTATGTAGTTGTTTATTTATTTACAGATATATTTATTTTTCTATTTATTTCCTTCTTTATCTATTTATCTGTTGATTTTTCACTTTATCTCTCTCTATCTATTTATTTATTGATTTATCTAATGTATTTGTTTATTTATTTACAAACATATATATTTATCAATTTATTAATTGATTTTCAATTTATCTATTTTATTGATTTAACTATTTGTTTATTTATTTACAAATGTATTTATTTATTTATTTGTTTATCTATTTATTCATGCAGACTTATTCACTTCTGATTACCTTACAGATGAATCCTCCTCACAACAAAAGGTGGAAGAACCAGTAGAACCACCAATTACAGAGAAGGTAACAATATAAAAAATGAGTTGATTGCAGTTTATAGGGCTTATAAATAGATTTTTCTCATCAAAAACTACATTTGTTTTAAAGTAATTTTAATATAATTTTAACAATTATAAGGTCTTTACTAGAACTAATATTGTATGTGGTGCCAATGACACTATAATACTATCTGTTAGTAAAATTACAATTCAGGCAATGATATATATTATAATTTTGTTGAATCCTATGGATCGATAGCTAAGCTTCATAAAAAGGCATTTTTAATTATAATTTGATTTTTTGTTTTGATATATTTTATTATTCATTATTTAATTCCTTTTTTTAGAAAGATGAGGAAAAGCCAGTGGAGGACAGTGAACAAGGACAGGAGAAGAAGGAATCGGAAGATAAACCAGCGGATAATCAAGACAAAAAGGATGAAGAAGGCAAAGAAGAAAAAAGTGATGAAATTAAACCAGAGTCCAACGAAAAACCAGTAGAACAAGTTGCAGAGGGTGATAAAGCACCTGAACAAACACAGGAGGCAGATAAAGCTCCTGAACAAGCACAGGAGGCAGATAAAGCACCTGAACAAGCACAGGAGGCAGATAAAGCACCTGAACAAGCACAGGAGGCAGATAAAGCTCCTGAACAAGCACAGGAGGCAGATAAAGCTCCTGAACAAGCACAGGAGGCAGATAAAGTTCCTGAACAAGCACAGGAGGCAGATAAAGCACCTGAACAAGCACAAGAGGCAGATAAAGCACCTGAACAAGCACAGGAGGCAGATAAAGCACCTGAACAAACACAAGAGGCAGACAAAGCACCTGAACAAACACAAGAGGCAGACAAAGCTGCTGAACAAGCACAAGAAGCAGATAAAGCCCCTGAACAGGTCCAACAGTCAGAGACAGCCTCTGAACAGAACCAACAATCAGAAAATGCACCAGAGCAGGCAAAAGAAGGGCAGGACGTGTCACAGACACAGGAAGGACAGGAACCAGAAAAGAAGCCAGAGGGACAGGAAGTTCAATCAGATACAAATCAAAATGCTACAGAGAATAAGGATGAGGGTGAAGAGAAAAAAGATGAAGAAAAGGAAACTGATGAACAGAAGCCAGACTCTGAAACTGCAGATACAAACCAAAGTGCCACTGAAAAAGAAGGTATGAAAATTTTATCACCTGTATCAAAAAAAAAAAAACGATATTTTGTATTTTCTATATCTACCAAATTTCTTGCTTTTTACTTGCGAAAAAAAAAAGAAAATCTCAATATTTTCATGTTTTTCATGAGCAGATAAAAACGAAGAAGAAGAGGGAATACCATCTACATTTTTTTATGAAATAGACACTTTGACATCTCGGGCTCGTGTTACTGAAAATTCTGGACTTCCTGAAGATTTGTTGACATTATCGTATCCTTTGATTAAATTATCTACTTCAAAGAGTCATCATCATTCTGGGTCCAATTGTTTAAATCTTGAAAATATTCTTAAGTCTGAGAACATTTTTAACTTGACTTAATCAGTCAATCAGATTTCAGAATATACTGAATTTGAGTAAATATTTTCTGACAAGCAAGAGGATCCAGAACTATTGTGTTCTCGGAATCGTTTATGGAGTTAACCAGAGACATTCACTCCTAATAAACAAAATTGAACTGGCCTTGTCTTTTCAGTAAAGCAAATGTCCACACTCTCTTTAATGATGAATGAATAAATTCTGCATTAATTTAATAGAGACAAGATTATAACTATGTCAACATGGTATATATTTTTAGCTTACCTCTACCAAGTGGGGTCTGGCTTGTGATGTCCGCATTATCATCCTGTTCAGAACATTGGTTGAGGTCAGGTTTACCTGTTTTGGCTTGCTGGTACATCATCTAAACCTTGAATGTCATATGCCGTGTATATTTCTTACGGTTGATTCTTAGTTCACACAATTATTCAGATGCTGGATTAGTCTGGAATTTTTTTTTTTACAAAAATGACCCTGTTTTGCATTATTTTCAGCACTATAGTTAAAAAAATTGGTTGAGGTCAGGTTTATTGTGGGTATGTAGAATACAGTGGAATCTCATTATCGTGAAATTAACAGGATTACCCCATTTACTTTGAGATATCAGAAATTTTAGAAAACCAAAATTTTCAATTCACATATTTTCTATTCTTATTGGACAAGGAATAGACCTACTCAGGTGACTGCTCAATACATATTAGTTAAGCAGTTACTAAATACCCTTTCACCTTGATGTGTTAACAGGAGTTGATTGTCCCGTGTTTCACAGTTAAACAAAATGTAAACCTTAAGTTGCAGAAGGTAATTTGAAGATAACATTTAGTGATAATTATACAATATGTTGATACTTCATACCAGAAATATACTTTTGAGATAAGCAAAATTTCGAGATAACAACTTTGAGATATCCAGAATAAAAGTGGTATAAATATATAGTAAAATCGGGACTGGCCGTTGATTTGGACATAACCAAAATTTCAACTCATCCGATGTCGAAATAACAAGATTTTTGCTGTACATTGGTTTGAAGTGAGCTTTGTAATCGTCGATTTCTCTATGTACCCCTTTTTGTTACATATATCATGTAAAACTTTTTACATTAGAAATAATTAGATAATTGATAATACAGAGGAACCTGTTTTGAGAGACCACTGTCATGAAGGACCACCTGTCTGTTGGGACCACAATTTGAAAACCATTCAGTTGAATATTTCTGTACGCAAAACCTCCTGTCTTGAGAGACTACATTTTCAGGTGCAGAAAGGGTGGACTCTTAAGGAAGGTTCTACTGTACAAAAGTATAGAAATCCTTTGAAATTCTCTTGATTGGAAGTGTCCATTCCTGAGTCCTCATTTTGGAGTTTTCTTTAACCATATTTCAAAGTCACTCTTTTGGTTATGACTGCACCAAGAGAAATAATCTGCATTTGCTGGATGAAAAAACTGTTGTTTTTGCTGCTGGTAACATGGTGCTGTTGTTGGATCTTCAAAGTAGAGAGCAGACGTACATTAGAAGTACCTCTGGAGGTGGTATCGGTGCTATAACGGTAAGAAATTTGATTAAATCATTGTCCATACCGTGTCTTATTACTGCTTATTTCCTATAAAAAATTTAGATCACGTTCAGAGAGAGACTTTTGTCTGTAAAATATGTTAATTTTAAAAAATAAATAAATAAAAAAAACCAAAAAAAACATTGGAATCATGGGAAGTACATTTGATGTCAGCAAATGAACATTTTTTTGAAGGGCATTTTCAACATAGCACATTTGGTCACACAAATATGCATTGACATTTATTCAGCATCCAGAGATTTTTATCTGCATTTAACTCAAAAATATACAATGCCTAGATTGTTTGCTGCACATATTAGTTCGTCACTGAAAAAGTGTACATTATGAGTTATCAACAATTTGGTATGTGTCATTAAGACATCATTTTTGAAGTTAAAGAAATAAACAATTAAACAAACACTTTCTCTGAACATTTCATGTAGAATTCAATTATATTTGGTTCTGGATTTAATTATTGTATGCTTAACTGACAAAGTGAACTCATTCTTAATACATGTATATGTATTACGCGTAAGGCTAAAAATGAACATTACAATGTTCGTTGTACTCACGGACATAGATTCTGATAATATCTAATAAAATGTTTAACATTTGCAGTGTATATGAGATTAAGGGAACAAAACACAGGATTTCCCAAAATTAAATCACATTTGACTCCCATTAACTCACTTCATATTTTAGGAAGGAACACTGTATGCTACTACATTCTGAAAAGGGAAAACTGAATAGTAAAATGCTCTAGATTTCCATATCTACATGTTCTTATCTATGCAGTACACTTTGGGAACACTGATCATTATTTTTATATTCAACATATTTTTATTCTAGGTTCATCCATCGAGAAAGTACTTCGCTGTAGCAGAAAAAGGTCATGGTCCAAATATCAACATCTTTGAGTATCCGTCATTGAAGCTGTATAGAATTCTTAGAGGAGGAACAGAGAGATCATATTCATATGTTGACTTTGAGTACGTTTTTATAGTCATTTAAGAATATTCGTCATATTTTTGCAGTAACCCATTCACCCCTTAGGACACATTTGGACTGGTCTAAGTCATTGATTTACAGAGGAGTCCATTGTTTTTCAGGGGTTAATGAGCTGAAGGGGCATAAGCTGTGTTTTCCAAAAAAAAAAAATATTTTGTTTTTTACAACTAAAACTGATGTACACTAACAAATAAGCCATATACACAGGCATAAAAATTCTTATATTCTTATATATTTTGTGAAAATAAGGTCAAGCCCAGTGTCATATTTATATGCAAATAGTAAGGTCGAATTAATCATTTGCAAACAAATAATTGCCAAGTGGATTTCTTAAGCAATTTTATATATATATATATATATATATATATATATATATATATACACATACTCTCTTTACATTTGTCACACAATTTGCTAAACTAAATCAGTGACAGTCGGATATTTTAATGTTGTAATTTTAGTCCAAAGGGAGAACTCCTGGCTTCTATGGGAGGTGATCCAGATTACATGTTGACAGTATGGAACTGGAAACAGGAACAGACAGTGTTGAGATCCAAAGCTTTCTCTCAAGAAGTGTTTCGTGTGACATTCTCAACAGAGTTGGAAGGTCAGCTGACCACAGCTGGTACTGGACATATCAGGTAAAGAGACAAAAATGTAGTGTACAGAAAAATAAATGATGGAATTTACATTCTCATTAGCTGTCAGATTGTACATGTATGTTACAGTGAATCTTGTATATACATGTAATGACCTCCTTAGGGACACAAGAAAACCAGTCTTTATAGGGAGGTGGTCTTTATATATAGGTTGATTTGTTGGCAAATGGTACTATTGGGGATAGCAGAAAATGGTCTTTGTGCTCAGGTGGTCTTTATACACAGGTGGTCTCAAAAGCAGGTTTTACCGTATTGTGGTCATGTAACTCAATATGCCAATCATGTTTTAACCAAACTTAAAAACAATTAGATGAGTTAACTTAAATAGTGCAATTTTTACATATATTATAGCTTATTAACAAAATCTCAGATTATGAGAGATGTGGTAGACAAAAATTTGAAAATTTGAAATTCGAAATATTATTTAGCATGTGTATGGTCAACCAAATTTCTTGATTTTCTTCAAAACTACCAATTCAGGCATTGATTAAGGATCAAATGGAAGGCTTGCACATTGCATGATCCATCTTCTATCATGCAATATTTAGCTTTTTCTTAGAACATTTCGACTTACAGCTTGTGTTGGTCTAGTGTTTGAGTCTTTGAAGCATAAGCAGTAAATCCTGGATTCATTTTCTGGTACTGGGTCATAGAGGTACAGCCACTTGCCAAAAGTTTATATACATTTTCATTTTTATTGCAGTGAAACTTGTATATAATGACCTCCTTAGGGACATAACAAAACCGGTCTTTATAGAGAGGTGGTCTTTATATAGATGTTAATTTGTACACAATTGGTACTGTTGGGAACAGCAAAACCCAGTCTTTATACACAGGTGGTCTTTATACACAGGTGGTTGCTAAAGCAAGTTTTACTGTATATATTTCATGTAAAACCACAATTTTTAAAAAAAAATATTTTGAAGCCATTTCTTATCGCTTTTCAATAGAATTTCCAGCATTGAACAGAGAATGTTTACATGTTTCATTGCTTATTTGGATGTATTGTTTTTATTTTTGATTTAAACAAAAAATTAGATTTTAACACAATTTTACTTAACAAAATAAGGAATTTTCAACACAAAAATGAGCATTTCTGTATTTATAAATATATCTTTTAATTTCTAATTCAGAAAAATCAAAATAAAAAAATATAATGAAACTGTATTCAATTCTTTGTTTAACAATAAAAATTCGATTGATATGTGTTAAGAACTGGCTTCACAATATTTTTATTTTAAAGTTTGGTTTCATATAAGATATTTAGTAAAAAATGAAAATACCTATAAACTTTTGGCAAGAAGCAGTACCTAAGACTCCAAAAAAGATAGTAACTGTTCCCCTTGGCAAATGCAAAGCATAAATTTTGAAGGTCACAGATCTAAATCTTGAGATCCCATGTCAATGCAGACATGGCACATTAAAGAACCCTCACTGCATTGGGATAATTCCATAGCACAGGTCAAAATTTGCATCATCTCACTTCTTTATGTAAGTGAAAAACCCTTGGCGGGACATATAACAAAAACCAAAAAAAAATGATAAAACAAATTTCAATGTCCCCTTGTTTAACAGGCTTGATTTACATGGACTTTTATTGGTATTACTGAAATTCACTTTAGGTTCTGGAAGATGGCTGACACATTTACCGGGTTGAAGTTGCAGGGAGAGCTTGGTAAATTTGGTAAGACTGAAATTTCAGACATTGAAGGCTATGTAGAATTACCAGATGGAAAAGTGTTGTCCGGAACAGAGGGGGGCAACATGCTTCTTTGGGATGGCGGCCTCATCAAGGTTGAGATAGGAAAAAAAGGGAAGAAGCCATGTCATCAAGGAGCAATCCAGCAGATTTTGCTTGATGAAGGCGAGTTGATGACAGTGGGAACCGATGGATTCATTAGGGTAGGTATATGATGATTTAGAAACTCTCAAATCAATTTTTTTTTGTTATCTTCAGTGCTTATTCTCATAACTCTACTTGTTCACATCTTTTTTAATCTTTTTATTACAACTTGAAGGCTTCCCTCTATGGAACAGATAAATCTCAGTGAAAATTGGTTTGCCCTTTTTTTTGTCTTACAATATGTACAATATTTCACCATTACAAACTTGATTTATTTGAGGAGGAAATATCATATACTATTGGGCACAAACAGTAGATTAACAAACAAATGATAATTGAATTCTTTTATTCAGATGATAAAGAAACCCAGCATGTGTAAAATGAGTTTAAACATTTATTTGACAAATCTTTTGATTTTTCAGAATTTGTGATATTTATCATTTATAGATTTATACAAAAAATAATAAAAACCCAGCCAGCAAATGCCAGAACTTTTAAAAGAGATTTTTTGGTATAAACCATCTTTCATCTAACCTGTGACTTTAGGTTTTTAATTTTTCCCAAGAGTAAATCAAATAATTAAGCAGTCGTAAATTATACATGACCTAATCAATTTCAGGTTTGGGACTTTGAGAGTGTTGATACTGCTGATGTTGCTGATGAATCTGGTCTGTTTGAGATGGAACCAATGAACGAGCTTCGTGTTGGTAACGATGTACATCTACGATCTATTGTAAAGTCAGTAGATACAGAGAATGAACCAACCATTTGGTATGCTCAGGTGAGTAGAAACACACACACACATGCGCAAACATGCAAACACACACACATGCATGCACACACTCACACGAACACACATCGACAGTCACACATGCACACACAAAAAGACACATAGCTTTATATCAATGGAACTTAGAGGGAGTACAATTTGGGATTACATTTGGTAAAATTTGCCTAAGTTATTGGACAGCACTATACTTGCCAGAGTCAGGGGACTTTTAATTTCTTTAATACGAACAGCGAAACTTTTTGGGAGCATAGTTTTTCGTTCATTTGTTTGTTTGTTTGTTTTTTTTAAACATGAAGCAATTTTTATAACTATCTTTCAACACAGACATATTTTTGCTGCAATATGTGATATTACATGTACAATGTATAAACATTTTATTTTTATACACAGGATGCTAATGGTGGAATATGGAAACTGGACTTGTCCTTCTCACATACTTCACAAGCTCCAGAGAAAATGTTCACATATCATGCGGGACCTATAACTGGATGTGGTGCTTCACCAATCAGTCATTTGGTTGCCACCACTGGCCAAGATCGTAAGTTAATTATAAGGGGGTATTTTTTTTTCAGAATTTGTTTATTTGAATTATTTGGGAGAGTTATCTTTCTTTTTCTGAGCTTATTTTATCTCCTAAATTTCTCATGATGTTTGTCAAAACTGAAATTAATTATATAATAGGAATTAACTCTTCAAAATGTATGAACTAAGACCAAATATTTTTGTCAATTTTAGCAGATATTTTGGTCACAGAGGACGAAGTAAAAAGTAAAAATCTTATTTAAGTTTTGAATTTTGTTGTTGATTCATTGACCCCTTTAATCATATTTGGACTCATCCATTTCAAAGAATGGTAGAGTTCACTTTCAGAATTTAGTGTATGAATTAGAATCCAAATTTTACAATAATTTGTTATGCACATTTAACATGTTATTCCTGATTTATAATAGTAGACCATACTTCTAATTGATTTGGGTGAGTCTAAATGTGATCATAGGGGTTGACAAAGTAACAGATTTAGTACAAACATGATCAATGGTATTTCAAATGTTTCTGCATATGTTTTTTTTTCTGTTATACAGACACTGTAAGAGTATTCGATGTTGTCCAGAAGAAACAACTATATGAGAAGAAATATACTGACGGTGGAACAGCATTACTTTGGGCACCGCAAATTGTAAGTTTTCTGTGGGTTTTTTTTTTCGGTTATGAATTTTATCCAAAGGGACATTGTTTCTATCACATACCTTTCAAGAATCCTTTTGAGCAAAATTGAATTCTTCTTTTTCTGCATGATAATTCTCTTACAGGGATATTTGTAAATATATGGTATGCATACAAGAATGTTTTGCATGTTTAGATGGCAAATATTTTTACGCAATCTTAATATTGTAAAATGGTTTATTTTGATGCTGTCAGAATAGCTTGAATCCAACAACATATTCACACCACAATAAAATTTGTGCCAATACTTATACTATAGCTACTCAATATTTTATATTCAAACATCTGATAGAATGAAAACATGCTTGTATATTGAAAAAGAATATATATACTAAGATGTGTATGTTTGTTTTTCAGGTGGACCCAAAAGCTCAGACAGTACTTGTAGGTTTTAATGATGGTGTGGTCAGAGTGATGACCATTAGTAAGGCTTCTGATGACCAGGTCCACAGGAAACATAAGCATGATATAGATATGGATCTGAAACAAGTCTTCAAGCCACATAACAAAGCTGTCACGTCCATGGCCATCAACGACAAAGGCGATATCTTAGCTACTGGTGTAAGTTTCTTTATCTATGAATCATTTTATGTTACAGGTGTAAATAGAAATTAGCAACTTGGTGCAGTTTTCTCTGTCAGTCAGCTGTTATTGAGAGAGAGAGAAAGAGAGAAAGAGTGTCAGCCAGAGGGAGACCTACAGACCGAGAGAGAGAGAGTCAGACAGACAGAGAAAGAGTTGGACAGACAGATAAGTAGGCAGAGAGACAGACAGACAGACAAGTAGGCAGAGAGCCAATGAGAGAGAAAGAGAGACAAACAAAGAGAAAGAGACACATGCACAGAGAAAACAGAGTGAGAGAGAGTCAGACAGATAGACACAGACAGACAGAGAGAGAGAGACAGAGAGAGAGAGAATGAGAGAGAGAGAGACAGACAGACAGAGAGAGAGACAGAGAGAGAGACAGAGACTGACAGACAGAAAGATAGTTAATAAGTTTGATATAAATTTTTTTTATTAATTTCAATTTGGATATTCGACAGACATAAGTACCTTGACTTGTGAAGTTTCTGTTTAGAAACATCATAAGTAGAAACATATTTTATTTTTCATTTGAGACTGATTAAGTACAGTGATTTTATGATTTGTTTCTTTTAGGGTGAAGACAACACAATCTTTTTCATGACAATTGGAGAAACATATGAACCAATTGGATACTTGGAGACTCCAACTGCGGTTAGAAAATTGCAGTGGTCACCATCAAAGTTTGTAAGTGTCAACCCTGCCATTAGTAGTTGAATTTGATAATTAATTACATACACATCAAGAAAACATGATTATATGGGTACAAGACAGAAAACGTCATACAAAACAGAAACAGAAATTCCACACAGATGAAGAAAACATATAAAATAGAAAATCTTATACAAAACAGAAAACCTCATAAAAATAAAACAAATATCTACAAAACAGAATCTCTGACAAAACAGAAAACATCATACAAAACAAAATCTCATACAAAACAGAAACAGAAATTCCACACAAAAAAGAAACATCATTATAACAAAACAGAAAACTTCATACAAAGCTTAAAAGTTCATACAAAACAGAAAATCTCATATATGTTTTAAAAAAAGAAACCGAAAATCCACACAATAGAAAACAATATCGTAGAAAATATCATAGAAAAAGAGAAAATATACAAGATAGATAAAATATCATGAGCGAATTTAAGAGTGCAATATTGAAATTAAAAGTCGATAGGTATAAAATACAGCTTTATTTTCAAGAAAATTTTTCAACCAGCTGCTTAAAACAATGTACATCATCATGATTTAGTAAACTGTCTTTTGGTTATATCTGATCTTTCTTTAAATTTGATTCTCACCTGCCCACATATCCGTTGATGTGTATGTCTTCATTACAGAATAAATTCAGTAATTCTTTTTTATTTACAGGACAAGTCAACTCTGCTTGTTTTCTGTGATGAAGGCAATGTGCTGGAAATTGGTTCACCAGATGAGACCACATTTGACACATCAAAGACTTATCACATCACTGGGTTACCACAGAGATCTTTCAAATTTAAGAGCATCAAATCTAGATTAAGGGTACGTGGTATCAGACACCTAGGTGTTGAATTTAACTGTTACTTTCTTTCAATATGTATTTCTATACATTTGCCTCGTTTGATTCTTATCATGTAATTTTGTCTCTGTCTTTGTGTGATTCGACTTTCCATGTAATTTTGTCTCTGTCTTTGTGTGATTCTTAATATGTAATTTTGTCTCTGTCTTTGTGTGATTCTTACCATGTAATTTTGTCTCTGTCTTTATGTGATTTGATTTACCATGTAATTTTGTCTCTGTCTTTGTGTGATTCTTAATATGTAATTTTGTCTCTGTCTTTGTGTGATTCAACTTTCCATGTAATTTTGTCTCTGTCTTTGTGTGATTCTTACCATGTAATTTTGTCTCTGTCTTTGTGTGATTCGACTTACCATGTAATTTTGTCTCTGTCTTTGTGTGATTCTTACCATGTAATTTTGTCTCTGTCTTTGTGTGATTCAACTTTTCATGTAATTTTGTCTCTGTCTTTATGTGATTCAACTTTCCATGTAATTTTGTCTCTGTCTTTATGTGATTCTTACCATGTAATTTTGTCTCTGTCTTAGTGTGATTCAACTTTCCATGTAATTTTGTCTCTGTCTTTGTGTGATACTTGCCATGCAATTTTGTCTCTGTCTTAGTGTGATTCTTACCGTATAATTTTTTTCTCTGTCTTTGACTAAGTCCATATGTCTGATAGTTTTCCAGTCTAATGTTAAAGAGTTTGGGTTTTGTATGTTGATCCTTCAGGTCATGTTTTGTTTTTTGTTGTTGTTGTTGTTTTTGTTGTTGTAATTGCCCTCCATTTACTTAACAATAATAACACAGGATGGGGACATGTATTAACTCATCCGTACTCTAAGAAAGCATATACATTTTCGGAATAATATTTAATTTAGCATGAGGAAGATCTAGAAAGAAAAAGGCTTGAAGAAATTGAAAGAAAGAAAAGGGAAGCAGAGGAAAGACGGAGAAGAATTGAAAGAGGGCTGGAGACAGAATCAGAACAAGGCGATGAAGAAGGTTGGTGTCCTGGAGAAAATAAAGTGCCTTGTGTAGTAATTTCATATATATGTAGGAGGCAAAAATATGGACTTGGCTCACATTTTATTACTTATCCTATTTAACTCAATAAAAATTAGGTTTAACTCATAACCCTCTTTAACTGGAGAAAAACTAGGTCTTACTGAGAAAAACTAGGTTTATCTCGAGAAAAACTAGGACTAACACATTACTGTTATTTCAGTGTGCTTTATCAGTAAAACCTAGATTTTCTCAGTTAAACCTAGTTTTTCTCCAGTTAAACCTAGATTTTCTCAGTAACCCACATTAACTGGGGAAAACAAGGTTTAAAAGAGAAAAAATAAGTCTAACTGTGCTAAAGCCACAAAAATTAATTAAATCTAGTTTTTCTCCAGATAATTTGGGTTATGAGAAAAATTAGGATTAACTGGAGAAAAATAGGCTTAACTCATAACCCATAATAACTGGAAAAAACTAGGTTCAATTTTAAAAACTATGTTTAACTGGAGAAAAACTAGGTATAGCTAGGAAAACTAGGTTTAACTCATTAATGTAATTTTGGCGTGCCATTCATATCACAAGGAATTCATTCTGATTCATTTCTGTTTTGTGAAAAATATTGCATTTTTTTGTTTTAGCTTGTATTATCTCCAAAAAAAATTTTTTTTTTTTACCCATTTAATTTTTTTCGATGGTACATTTTTAGAAGAGACAAAAGAACCAGAGCCTGAATGGAAGCCTTATATTCCAGCCGAACCAAGTCCTATTTTAACTGGATTTTACTCAAATGAGGACTCTTTCTGGTTATCTATGGTAAGTTTATAAATATTCTATTTAAAGAACATGTACATTAACTTTTTTTTTTCAGTTTGTGAAATGGCCCCTACTATTGACTATGTGAGACCATGGTACAAATACAGTAGAATTTATCTTGAGGGACCACTACAGTAGTAGTAGGCCATAAGTATGTTCCCAAAATTGAATTTCACTGTATATCCATAGTAATTCTGCCTTTGTTTGACTTTGTCCTCTGAATTTGGTTGACATCCAAAATAAATGAAAGCTGGAATATTTAACCATGATGGAGTTTGGGCCTAATTTTGATCATATTTTCATTTGTTGACATCCATAAATTACTTAATTAAGTGTTGATGGTTTTTGTTGTGGTGTTTATGTATTAAGTCACAGATCCATTCACTGTCTTTGTAATAAATAGAAAAAATATGTTGCCCTCATGAGGAATTACGCATTTCTCCTGAAACAATAAATAGATTGCAATGGAATTTCTACCAAATGAGTACCAAAACCTCAAATTTATGTGAATCAAGTTTTGTTAAAATTGGATAAAAGACAAATCCTCTAAGAGTTTTTGAAAAAACATGAATTTACTAAGAATATATGGTGAAAATAAATTATGGGAACATACTTATTGCTAACTACTGTATGTCTGCAGGGGAAAAAAACTGATATGTAAAGATAGGATATCTGTCAAAGGAGGTTCTCTGGAAACTTATATTTAACAAAATACTTTTTAGAATGTGGCCTCTTTAGGGTGGTGGTCTTTCTAGTGAGGTGGTCTCCAGGGAGTTTTGATCAAAACATATATTTAACTATGGCTCAGAACGAATGGTCTCTCGAATCAGTGGTCTTACAAGACAGGTTCCAGTATATCAAATCCATAGCTCTTGCAGACCTCTGCACAGGTAACTGAAAAGAGCTTTAAAATTCAAAGATGAAATCAGCATTGACATTCTTCAGATATTCAATATATCATGAAATCATTACACCAAAATATACGTATGCCCTCCCTTTCTGTAAAAAATTGAAGGGACTAATAAGAAAATATGCTAACATTTGGACCTATTTGGACTTGTTAGAATTAATTGAAATTCTCTTATGAAAATTTGAGTTTTGTGCAAGATGCAGCCATATTGTTTATCATATTGGAAAGAGAGAGAGAGAGAGTAAAAAGGAAGAAACTAATCTCTATTATGGTATTGACTTTGGTGTTTCTGCACTTATTATTGGAGTTTTATTTATCTTGAATATAGGGATGAATATTCTACCACACCACTTATATTGATGCAAATAATGATGTTTGTCATTTTTACTTGTATATAAAGAGTATCATTTGGAGGAGGGGAAGGGGGATGTTTCATGTTTTTGCAGCTACGTAATAAACATTATTTACAATTGTAGGGAGGATTTGATGCGGGCTATCTGTATGAGTGTAAGTTTGTTTCTGAAGAAGAAAGAGAAAAACTTCCTGATGAAGTCAAGGATGAGCCCCTCCAATCTGTACCTGTTGTAGACTCTAATGATATTCCCATCACCTTTATAAAATACAGGTAATTTTTATTTCCTTTTTTTCTACAAATTTGAATATCAAATATGCAATCTTCGTAAAAGTACAGTTTAATCATTTAGTAGTTGTGCGTAATATTAGGTATTTTCATTATCCAGAGTTACCACCCCTTGTAGCAGGTATCGATTGGGTTGTCATTTGTTTGTGCCTAAAATGAGAAAGTTATCAATTGTGACGTCATATGTTTGCGTGAAAGTGAGGTTTTCTCACTTAAAGACATGACGTCACAATACCTGTTGAAATGGGAGATAACTCTGACTAATGAATAGACAGAAAATATATATATATATATATAGAGATCTACCAAGGTAAAGTGGCACATCCACATTCCTTCAGAAACCAAAAAAAATACTGTTTATTTTCCAAAAACAGGTTTTTACAAATAAAACATATACTGCCTTGCACTGATTCCATGCATTGCTGAAGTCCAAATGTTTTTGTTTTGAAATATAGCCTGTCAACCCTGTTCTGATTTAACTTAGACCTGTTGTGTTTGTAAACATGTGCCAATTTACATTTTTAGACCAATACATGATATTATTGTGTATGTATTATGTATTAGATATAGGTTATCTCCCTTTAAATTGTCATGTGTTCAGGTTAAATATTCAGAAAAGCACCATAGTAAAAAAAAAAAAAAACAAGCAAAAACAACAAGAAATTGTCAAATTTGATCTAATTGTGTGAATTATATACAGTTAAATAATAGACAGGTCTAATCCTTTTTTAGCTTATTTGAGCCAAATGTATATTTCAAGATTATATTTTCTATGCTGTCAAAAATAAACAATTAATGATTAAGATTTTTTTTTCAGCAAACATATTTGATTTTTTTTAAAAGGAACAACTGTTTAAGCACCTTATGAAATGATTAATAGATTCTTATCAGTTCTCTTCAGTTTCTACTATTCAGAATAGCATGATACTAACAGTGATTTTTATTTCTTTTTTAAACTCAGTTTCATCATCATGCAGCTTTTTGTTCTAATTTTAGCACTAACGGTCGACAAGTATACCTTGGTATGGAGGATGGTTCAATCCGTATACAGAATCTGGAGACAGAAAATGAAATCTCTTCTATTGGACCCTACTGGAACATGAATTACCATGACAACAATTACGGTCATATAGAAAGTCTGCAGACCAGTTACGATGATAGAATGATGGTGTCTGTGGGAAAAGATGGAAACTTTTTCTTGTACGGTATCATGGACCAAGAGAAAATTGACCAGAAAGTTGCAGAAGCCAAAGCAAAATTGCCTTCGGCAAAGGTACACATCCCCCCCCCCCCTCCAACTTTTGAATTAAATTGTATTAAAGGGGCATTAACTGTGTTTACCAAAAAAAAAGTATTTCGATTTTTTAAATTTTTACTACTTTTACTTGGTGTACAATAATAAATAAGAGCTATACACAGATATACAAATCTTAAATTCCTTTAGATTTTGGGAAAATAAAGTCAGGTCCAGTGTGGTATTAATATATGAATTCTAAGATTGAGTAAATTAATTTCATTTGAAAAAGTGCAAAACCTGGTTTTCTCAAGCAATTTTCACAAAGTGTGTAGGAATCTAAGAATTTGTATGCCTTTGTATATCTCTTTTTTGTTATTGTATATCAATCTAAGAAGAAAAAAAAGGGAGACCAAAATTTTGAAAAAAAAAAATACCTAATGCCAATTAAATACAAATGAAATTATTTTAAAGACATTCGGCACTTTTGTAAAATTTTGTAAAATCATTTTAAAGCAAAATCTCATTAAACATGATAAATATATTACCTGTTTAACATTAAATCTTTTATTGTCATATGTTTTGCCAATATCTGTGGTGAAAAAAAAATTGTAAATTTTTATTTACAGAAATCAGAAGAAGATATTTCTGTTGACGACATTATGGATCCAAATGCATACAGGTATTTATTTTGAATGTTTTTCATTTTAGTATATTTGTGATGGATTTAATTGCATTTTATTCTTGCAAGAGATAGATGATACGGATGATTTAGTGCGGTAATTTTGATTAAAATTTTCTGACACCTTTTTTTTCTACCAGTACAAGAATTGATTTAGTGTCAGGATTATCTCTCTGATGTTCTGTGATCTTGTCTTTCTACCAATACAACAAGGGTTTAGTGTCAGGATTATCTCTCTGATGTTCTGTTATCTGGTCTTTCTACAATACAACAAGGGTTTTAGTGTCAGGATTATCTCTCTGATGTTCTGTGATCTTGTCTTTCTACCAATACAACAAGGGTTTAGTGTCAGCATTATCTTTCTGATATTTTGTTGTCTTTCTATCAATACAACAAGGGTTTTAGTGTCAGGATTATCTCTCTGATGTTCTGTGATCTTGTCTTTCTACCAATACAACAAGGGTT
This sequence comes from Atrina japonica, assembly GCA_030159075.1. NCBI lineage: Eukaryota > Metazoa > Mollusca > Bivalvia > Pterioida > Pinnidae > Atrina > Atrina japonica. Next base: position 352,864 of record BROG01000111.1, read on the forward strand.
TAGTGTCAGGATTATCGCTCTGATGTTCTGTGATCTTTGTAGGATCTCACTTTATAAAGATCTTCTATTTGTCCTAAAGTAACCAAAATTTGTTGTGGTGATGTCAATCTTGTATTGTTTCAAAGTTCAAAGTATAATGGCTAAAAAGCTCTTAGATATACAGCTGATGAAAACTGTATGTCTTAGAGCAGTTTTGCTATCACAGATTTGTCAGGAAACTTTCTCACTTTACAATTTTTTTTTGTACAGAGTTTAGTGTCAATAAACTTTGTAGATACTTTTCTTTTTATAAAGATCTGAATTACTTTATTTCATATAGTATTGAAGATGCTAAACAGAAGGCTGAACATGATAAGATGATGAAGATAGCCGATGAAAAGAAACGAGAAGTCAGACGACAAATTGCAAAATTACGACGACAATTCAAAAATATTTTGGAACAAAATGAAGGACTCCCGCCACATCTTCAACTGAAGAAAGAGGTATAGAAAATAAACACTTGTCGTATTCTGTGGTTTAATTTTAAACAATAGTATTTGCCTCATTAGATTCTCATAATTTCTTTTTATGATACAATCATACAAGCAGTAGTGTCATGACATCAAGTCTGTGTAATACAGGCCTTTTTCTGTCAATTTTGATGAAAATGACATTGGCGCCACAATCAGGAATTCCAACAAGAATTTGTGTCAAATCTGGAAAAAAATTGTTTCCATACATGGAAATATAAATGTAATGGGATCATTATTTTAAATACATTTTTCCTCACAGAAGATTATTTTTCATAACGATTGTGGCCTCTGTACTAAATTGGGAATTGTTAGGAAGATTTTAAAGGTGACATTTTTTTTTTAACAGGAATTTGAATTAGACAGAGAAATCAAACTAGAGTTGGATAAACAGAAGGCAGACAGAATTGACATCGTTAGAAAAGAACTTGCCTGGGAAGCGGAAAAGCAAAGGATTGCCCTTGAGAAGTTAAGGAAGAGGTAAATAAAATGTGTGACCAGTTGTTTCCACAAAATCAACATATCTGATAAATGCAAGTCTAGAGTAACTTTATGGTAATGCTAGTTAATTTTCATATCACTAAAATCATTTTTATTATAATCACTATACATACAATGTAAGTAGCTAAACAAAATGATAATAGTACATACACAGACATACATACACAGATAGGTATTTTGTTTTGTTTGTTTATTGTTGTTTAAAGTCCTACTCAAGAATCTTTCACTCACGTCACCAAATGCCGGTTTAGGTCTTTAAATTTTGGCCTATGCTTGGCACTTACGGCTATTGAGCAGTGAGGTTTCTTTAACGTGCCGACACCTACTGTTACATGGGACCTTGGTTTTTACTGTCTCATACGAAAGACAGGAAACCATCCTGCCGCCAGCTGGACTCGAACTCACGACCTCACGATCAAGAGTGGAGTGCGCTACCGATTGAGCCAGGATGGTTCACATAGATAGATAGATAGGTGGATGGATGGATGGATAGATAGATAGATACTAACAAATAGATAGATGGACAGAGAGAGATAAAAAGATAGATATTTATTTATTTTATTTTTTTTACAGATACAAAGATGTTGTCGAGTGCGAAAGAATTGTTGTGAAGGCATTCCAGACGCCACATGAGGTAGCCAGCTTCCGTGCTGCCAAACTGTCTGATGATTTCTACCAGATGAAAGCTGATTATGAAAGAAGAAGAACAATGACAAATTTAAGGGATGACATCACAAGAGACCCAACAAGAGACCTATTAGCAGGTCAGATCATGTTTTACAAGGCTGAATAAAAACAAAGTATCTGGTTCTCAGACAATCGCTTGCCTCTGAAATTTTGGGCCTATTTTGGTTGTTTTTATTACTGTGTATTACAAAAATCATTCACCTAGCTACCTGAAGTTCAAAAATAAAAAAAGAAAGAAATTCCATCCTTATTAGTAAATTAACTAAAATTGTACTTATTGTCAGTTTTTATGTTCATCAAAGGTAAAAAAAGCAGTTCCACTGTGTCCTTGACTTTGTCTTACTTGGTACTCAAACTGTGATGTATGGAAATTTCATGTGTAAACGGAGAGGCATAGGACAATCATCAGTAAAAAGAACACATAAAAACCTACTGATATGGGATGGGAAATAAAAACAGCAAAAAAATACCCATGTTGCCAGATTTTTAAAAATTCAGTGATTTGAGAACCAGATGAGTTTTTTTTTAGATGCCTTATAATTGTGTTTGTAATTTCTTTTGTATAGGATCACAATATCAAGTCAGATGACAATTATATTATTCTGAATATTATTATTCCTTTCTTGTAACTGCCGTGAAATTGACTAGGGATTAGGGAAGGGGTTGATTAATTAACATATATTGAAGCTTATAAGATACTGCAATAAAAGATCATGACTATATATTTCTCCTCACAATAGTCATGTGACCTCTGTTGTATTTACGTTTTTCTCATATTAACTTTCATACATTCATCCTGAATGTATCTTAGTCACTATCCCTAAAATACCCCATTATTGATATATATATGTATAACTTGACATCCATTTAATGTTCTGTCTTTCTACAGGCCAGCAACGTGTATCAGATGAGCAGGGTGGTACCGGTGGTAAGTCTGGAGACCAAGGGAGCGGTAAAGTGACCACCACACTGAAGGGAAGCATGGGAGAAAGAATAAACAAAGCATTGCAAAAAGTGGAGGAAAAGAAGAAAAAAAGGGCCGCAAGAAGGGCCCAGGTATGGTCCAGCTTTCCATTCAATTTCCTGGTATTGTTTGCCAGATTGGGGAGCAATTTTTTTTTGTGATAAACTAAGCATAGTAACCTATTATTTAGATATTTTATCTAAAGATAAAAGTAATGAATTTAGGACAAAAGGGAATTTTGTTTTTTGTTTATGTTTCTCCTTCTATTTGTTCTTTTGATTGTTGCTATTTTTTGTTTGTTTGTTTGTTTTGGTTTTTTTAAAGTCATGAAAAAGTTAACATTAACGTTTTTCCATCTCAGTATAGGTGAAAAATTCTTGACAGGATGTAAAAAACAAAATTGAACAAAACAAACAAATTTGGATTTTTTTAACTATTTTTTGGCAATATCATTGCAGTGGGAGGAGTTATATGACACAAAACCGGATGATGATTACGAGGATCCAGCTGATGTCTCTGCCATTAAAGAAGCTAAAGACAATATGGGAGATTACAAACTGAAGACCGCTAAGGACTATGTGGTACCAGATCACCTCAGAATGAATGTCGAAAAAGCAAGAGGGCGGCTTCTTGTTTTGAAAGACTTGGTATGATTATTTTTTTCCATTTTTAGTTTGTTTATTAGTCTCCTAACGATGAATCTATAAGTGGGAATTATTTAGGTTCTGTCTGCATCTGTCCCTCAGTCAAGTTAAGGTTTTAGTTATAGTTTTGAAATTGCTCATCGTTCAGTGATCAATTTTTAAAGATGCTTTCACAGAAACGGGCACATGTGTTGATTCATCAATACTCTCAGAAAGCTTTATTCTGTTGGATATACCACTTGGTGGTCTAGTGGTACAGCGCTCAACTCGCAAGCGGAAGGTCCCGGGTTCAGTTCCCGGGACTTTATAAAATGGTAGTGACCGTTCCTTTGCCAAGCGCTCGGTATACCAAGTGAAAGTCATTCTTTCAGATGAGACCTAAAACCAAGGTCCCGTGTTGTGGAAGGTGTGGCAGGTAAAAGAACCCTCACTGCATTGGCATCAGTCCATAGCACAAGTCAGAATCTGTAGCACTTCATCTAAAGCTGGTGACATCTCAATATAAGTGAAAAATTCTTGACAGGACTTAAAACAACAAACAAACAAAAATTTTAATGGATCTAGTGAGCCAATAATACCTGTTAACAGTGTCACTTGTTTTTGAGGATTGTATTTTAGAGTGATTTTTAATGTGCCCTTGCAAATATGATTTGAACCACATTATATTTTCAAAGTAAAGGAAATGTTATTAGGTATTTTCATTATCCAGAGTTACTACTCCTCATAGCAGGTAATTGTGATGTCATTTGTTTGTGCGTAAAATGAGAAAAGTTATCTATTGTGATGTAATATGTTTGTGGGAAAACGATGTTGTTTTCTCATGTAAAGACATGACGTCACAATCGATACCTGCTGACATGGGAGATAACTCTGACTAACGATAAGATAGAATAGATCATGTACAATTTCATAGAAAATGGATATTTTAAATTGTTACTTTTATTGGTCAAACAGCACACATTTACGAGAGCTCACGTGATCCCATAGCAGATTGAATTAGATTTCTACGCCACACATCAGAATACGGTAGCGGTGAGGGATCGGTTTTTAATTAGATTGCATCTAGTGAGATACTATAATTCTTTGAGTTTCATTGTTCTTATTTATATTCTCATTTAAAACTATTCATTTTGTAAATATTTTCATACATTTAATATTTTTTTCACAATTTTCTTGTAGATACATGACCACAAGTACAATTTCAATCTTAGACTGATATCCATTCGAGACAAGAAAATAAAAGTGATTGAAGAAATCAGGGATCTGGTTTGCCAGCTAGAGGATGTTCAATCAATATTATCTCCGGATAAACACAAACCAATTCCAGCTATTCCTGTCATGCACCCAGATGAGATGCCAGAAAAGTAAGTTTGATGAAAATCAAGAATTGTATGAGAAAGAAGGGGGAATAACTCTAAAATAGCAGTAGGACTGCACTCAATCTTCTTAAGATATATACATGCACAAAATATAGGGAACATGCTTCATGTAATTGAAGAAGTGAGGACTGTTTGGCTGAAAGAATGTAATAGGATGGAAAGGCCAAAGGAAGAACAGATGGATGGACACAACACAAAAGTAGAGTCCCTCCTTGAAATTGGTGGGGGACTAGTGAGGCGTTTCTAAAGACTGTAAAATCTGAGTAACTTGGCAAATATTGGCCATAATCAAACTCTTTTTAGATCTTATTGCTTTAAAGCTTTTGAAATTCCACCTTTTTACAAAATTTTGTAGAAAAGAACTTTTTATAATAGTGGATTTTCTACCCTTGGTCTGTATTAAGAACAACATAAACATAAAGATATAATTCATCAGTTTATAGCTACTAAAGCAGATCATGCTGTATATCTTAAGTTTAGACTGCTTCATGCATATCAATTTCAATTCATGATTAAAGTATCATTCTGGGGACGTTATTGTAATTTTTGACATTTTCATTAGAAAACCACTCGTAACCGACAAAAAATGAAAAAAAATGAAAAAAATTCTATGAATTAATGGAGTTATTAGAGGGATTTCGTAGGAATTCTTAAATTTTCCCTGGTGAACGAGTGATATAAAGGGTGTGATTGATTCACTGTGAGAGTATTCTTCTGGCACAGTCTCAGAACATGTTACAATCAAATGTACCAAGGCAGGAAGTAGTTATTTCAAAGATGTCGATAAAATTTGCATGATTCATGCAAGTTTATAGCTAAACTGCTTGCCCAGGACAGTGTTCCAGAGCATTTGATTGGTGTTCCAATTGTCTGGATTGTCCTGGACAGTAAAACGAACATGCTTAGTAGAGCGTCACCACTTGACCAGCAAAACCTTATCGTTTATAAATAGATCAATGTTTTAAGTGTTTTCTAAGATTAATTAACCAATTAGTTGGAATATTACTTTGAAAATACAACGAAAGTTCATACGAATACACATTAAGAGAGTGCAGAAAAGTTTATTATTTATGAACATTACTCCCCAGAATGTGGCTTTAAATAAGGTACCTTTGATTTTGTTTTGTTTTATATCCCTTGTACTTTCTTTTTTCAGAAAATTAGAATACACCAGAGATACACTATTAGCATTTAAGCGAGAAATGGAAATTAGAGAAAAAGAAGCTAAACATGGAGGTGGTGGTGGCTTTGGCGGCTTTGGTGGTTTTGGTGGTGCTGAAGCACCTAAAGAAAAGGTGAGTATTATATGATCTTGCATACTGCAGATATTGAAGAAAAACTATCTAATCTTTAATTATAACTTTTATGTAGAAAAAAAAATTACAGTACCCCACAAAAAAGAGGTATTCTCCAAAAGGACATTTACAAAGAATGACAGAAAAAAAAAAAAAAATAAATTAGAAATAAAAAAAAATACATCAAGTTATTCAGTGGGAGTGGTCTGCTCAAAATATATTTTCACTTGAAATTAAACTTTGTCTATCAAATGGACTCAATTTATGAAGTTCTATGCATTTTCCAAGAACAAATTTTACCATACATTCAATAAAAATGTACATGTCAAGGTGAATATTAATTTTGGGACTTTCTCAGTTTATGTTTCAGTGATTAACAGGCAGGGTCTCCTGTTTCTAAAGTTGATAACATCAAATTGTATATTTTACTTGTTATAATAAAATCATCATTTTACTTATTATAATAAAACCATACTTTCTACTTATTATAATAAAACCATACATTCTACTTATTGTAATAAAAATCATTATATACTTATTATGACAAAATCATACATTCTACTTAGTATAATAAAATCATTCTACAAAATCATACATATTCTAATTATTATTAAAAATTTATGCATTCTACTTTTTACATTTAAATCATACATTCTACCTATTATGATAAAATCATACAGAATACTTTTTTTTAATAAAATCACACATTAAACTTCTTATTATAAGGTAATACATTATACTTATTATTATAAGGTAATACATTAAACTTATTATTATAAGGTAATACATTATACTTATTATTATAAGGTAATACATTATACTTCTTATTATAAGGTAATACATTAAACTTCTTATTATAAGGTAATACATTATACTTCTTATTATAAGGTAATACATTATACTTATTATTATAAGGTAATACATTATACTTCTTATTATAAGGTAATACATTATATTATACTATAAGGTAATACATTAACTTCTTATTATAAGGTAATACATACATTATTATAAGGTAATTATTATACTTATTATTATAAGGTAATACATTATACATAAGGTATACATTAAATTATTATAAGGTAATACATTATACTTCTTATATAAGGTATACATTAAGGTAAGGTAATACATTATACTTCTTATTATAAGGTAATACATTATACTTATTATTATATAATACATTAAAGGTAATAAGGTAATAAACTTACTTATTATTATAAGGTAATACATTAAACTTCTTATTATAAGGTAATACATTACATTATAAGGTATACATTTCTTCTTATTATAAGGTAATACATTAAACTTATTATTATAAGGTAATACATTATACTTCTTATTATAAGGTAATACATTATACTTCTTATTATAAGGTAATACATTATACTTCTTATTATAAGGTAATACATTATACTTATTATTATAAGGTAATACATTATACTTCTTATTATAAGGTAATACATTATACTTATTATTATAAGGTAATACATTATACTTATTATGATAAACAGGCAGGATCTCCTGTGCCTAAAGGTGGGAGTGTCCATGCAAGTTTGGCTACAAAAACAGAGGAAGGCGAAGATGTGACAGACCTGTTATCTCCCCTTGAGATTGAATTAAAAGAAGCAGAAGAAATCAGGTCAGTTTTTGGTGTATATATGTATGTGTTGGTTATAAAAATGTCATTTTGTAAACAATATATATACTACAAGATTTCTGGTATAAATTTTGAGGGAAAAACATGCTAGATTTTGTTTGTTTGTTCAAAATGTCCTGGGACAAAGTTTAAAGAACCATCTGAAAGATCCATATTTGACTTTTTGTTTAATGTTGAACACGTGACCAAAAAGGTCACTATCAAACAACGACATGTTTAAGCCAACCCTGAATTAAAGAGACCTTCCAGAGCCAGAACTTTTGCACTAATAAAGTAATGAAAGCAGTCGTAAATTCTGAGAAAGCTTGACATGAATGTTTGTATCATAAGTTACTATAGTAACCAGTACTGGTCATGTCACATATCATAAGTTACTATAGTAACCAGTACTGGTCATGTCACATATCATAAGTTACTATAGTAACCAGTACTGGTCATGTCACATATCATAAGTTACTATAGTAACCAGTACTGGTCATGTCACATATCATAAGTTACTATAGTAACCAGTACTGGTCATGTCACATATCATAAGTTACTATAGTAACCAGTACTGGTCATGTCACATATCATAAGTTACATATAGTAACCAGTACTGGTCAACCAGTTTCTAGTCAGTACTGGTCAGGTGATATCATAAACATTATAATAACCAGGTAGCATGTCAGGTATAGATACAAATTAGCATTTTATTTCTTTCATCAAATCCCATCAGTGGCTGTCTAAGGTTTTACTGTAATTCTATCAAAAGCATGGAATTTGTTATAAGAGTGGCTACTGATGATAAGGGCTTGTATACATGTGTTCTAATCACTATATACAATGAAGACTTTTAACAGCGGCTAGAAAGCTTTTATACTTCAGTTCTCAAGTTAATTTACTAGCCCTCAGATACGTCAATTTTATAAAAGTTATTTACAACAAAAAATCATTCTCTTGTCAGTAGGGGATATCTCAGTATACTATTGGTCTGTTAGCCCTTTCACCCCCTAAATATCTGAGTGGTATGTACTTTTCTATTGTAAAAGACCAGTCTATTATGGCCTGTAGGGTTAAAAAGGTTAAGTAAAGCTGAGAAACTTGTAAAAATTGTATGCATATTTGTTTACAGAATTCTATTCGATCAGGATCACCTGCTAAACAGAATTCAAGAACTTTTGTCCAACTTTGATGCTGAGCTTAGACTTTTGCGCCATGATAAATTTAAACTGGACATTACAATGAAGAATGCTGATTTAAGGTAAAATCTTCGTTATTTGACTAGAACAAAAATGTAAATATGTGTCTCAGGTAATTGGAAGTAAGTTTGTTGATACAACATGTATATCACAATGCTTTATACAGTTAATCTTGCAAGGATTAATATTGTCAACATGTGGGTCCAGTAAAAGGCCCTATTCCTAATGCGAAATCTGCTATTTTTTACCCAAGTCTAAGCACAAATTTCCAAAATATGTTAACTGTGTAGCTCGCACTCGGTGTGCCAACACACGAGAATTTTACAATTCTGAATACACCTCTATTAAAATTTCCATTTCTTCAACACAAAACCATGTTGTCATTTACATGAGAAATATTAAATGAATCACAATTTTATGTCTTTATTTTTGAGTAAAAAAAACCATAGGTACTTTTTCCCCAATTTGGTCCATTGGAATATAAAATTCCCAACTGAAAGGGCATGGAATGTACAAAAATTAATCTATTAATCTCTGATTTGAGATCACCGCATTGTGGGTGCTGTGAATGTTCATCAACAAGTGTGTGAGTTCACATTGCACATATTCATGATTTTGTTCTCATACTTCACTCGACAGAGACATTTAAAAACTGCATGAAGTATGTTCTTGTCTTGTATATCAAATCTATAATCAATGCGGAAACTATTTCATTCCGGCATGAAAATTTCACATTTCTTTTCTGATTCACCATTAGTGTTATATGATTAATAATAATCCTATATCAGTATATATATTAATATCCGATATCAGTGATAGTTGGAACAGAATAGAAAGAATATCACATTTTCATGTTGTTTTTTTTCTTCTGTATCAAATGATGGTGTGAACATACTAGAAACAATATCACATTTTCATGTTTTTATTCTATATCAATGTCGATGTGTTGACAATTTAGAAAGAAAATCACATTTTTATCCTGTATCGGTGATGGTAATTGTAATTTGATCAGTCTTTGATAGAATATCTACAAATTTTTGCCCTTGGCTATTTTCGCCTTTTATGACAGAAAAAATATTCATCCTGTCTCAGATTCGCCCTTAATCACCTGAGTCTCATGATTTGCATGTATGTCAGTGTCTCAATTATTCAGCTTGAAAAATTCGCCCTCCTTTTTAATTCGCCCTCTTAGCTAGGGACAGGAATGTTTAACATTAAAAGGGAGCAAAAATTTCTAGGTTACCGTACACAGAATATCTTATTAATAAATATTATACATTTTATTTATTTATACAATTTATTATTTTTATTCCAGACAAGTAACATTGTTCGAGGAATTTGTATTACTGAAGGAGTATGAAAAACGTGAAGATGTTCTTGCTTCAAAAGTAACAGGAAAACAACAAGAGAAGCTGGATATGCAGGCAAAGGTAAGTAAACATTTGTTGTCTATATACATTGTATATGGTTTTAGTGCAAAACAAATACATTTCATTTTAGTTAATGACACTCATGTTAGAATGAAGGTCACTGCTATACCCACAGAAATTCTGAATACTTGTCCTGATGATAACCATGACATTTATGTTTGCCATCAATTGATGATGATGATGATGATGATGATGTGGGGGACCTTAAGAACTATTTTTCTCTCACAAACTTTTAGGTCTGAGTTGACAAATTTCTTAGATTCATGTGTGTACAAATTGTCCTGTTTAGCTCCCTGTTTGATGTTTTCCCTTTGATGGGGGTGTTTCCCCTTTTTAACAATGATAGTTGGAGAAAAGATATCAATTTCACACTAAGGCTGTTTAGTAATGTCAGTGTGACATGGATAGTAATATAATTTTTTGTGGGTAAAATCAATTGGTTTTTAGTAATATATATATGTATATATAAAATCATCAAATGGTGATCTTCTTTTGTGGTTTTATTTATCTAGATCATAGATGTACAATCCAAGGTGGAAGGAAAGAAAAAAGAAATAGAGAAATATCAGGAGAAAGAGAAGGCTTTGTACACACAGTTCCAATCATCTCTTGGTGACAACAACAAATTTGCTGAATATCTAATGAAAGTCTTCAAAAAGAAAATTAAGCGGGCTAAAAAGAAAACAACTGAGGGTGAAGGTAGGTACTTGATAAAATATCCATAATCAGGCCTGCTGATCTTAGATGTAATTCTTGCACTGACTTGTGAAAACATCGTTTTTGGTGTCATTTGTACAGTAATTTTTTTTTAAACGAAAGTCATATATTCATCATATGCCTCATTTCACCCCTGGTGATCTGCTGATTAATAAGATCGTGTTTTAAATTTGCATATCTACCATCAGGTCTTCTAGATAAGTCATATTTGAGCTTCGGTCATTGCAACAGATTTGAGATAAATATGGATAATTGTAAACAGCTTTCATTTTCTAATTCTTTTTTCTTTCTTTTTTCATATATAGGATCTGATGAAGACAGTGATGAAGACTCTGATGATGAATCTGACTGGGATGAAGATGATGAAGAGTCAGATGAAGAAGGAGCTTATGACCTTGATGTTTGTCCACCTCTTTGTGATCAGGTATGTCTTACTAATAGGTCACATCAGTTGTAAACACATCGGCCAAATCTGTTATGGGGTGATGTATTGGAAGAGAAAGGAATGTTTACTCATCAAACCCTAAAAAAACAATTGACTCTTCTGCAAATCAATGACTTAGACCAGTCCAAATGTGTCTTTAGGGGTGAATGAGTTATAGTAATCATACACAGTGAAGCATATGAAAAATGTGGTTCAATGTGAAACTCAATAATTTTGATATTTTGAGACTTTGAATTCAAATGTAGGAAATGTGTTTCATCAATATTTTCAGTATCAAAATTATTAACTTTAATCATAGTCAAACATATTTTCATGTGATTCACTGAGTCATATTAAAGTGAGAACCAACAAAATTTGTTATCTTCATGTGAAGTAAATGTTTCCAGTAGTTACTCACATTTAATTATATTGATTTATTACTTTATATATATATAATAATATCATCAAAAAGGCTGTAATTCTGCAATTTTCTCAGTTTCTGTATAGTTTTTTAATTTCACGGTGATGAATTTTTGCGTTTTTCTGAGAGGAACTTATTCACGGGTATTAAAGTTTGTGCATGATAGGTTACGAAATGTCTTTCTGATACTTCATAAATGTAATGTATTATATTCAAAGGGTAGTTTTATTTTGCGTAATTTTCTATGACCACGAATATAGCGAAATTAAACCCCCTGGAAAATAAAAGCAACCATGCAGTATAAATCAGATGATACCAAACTTCTTTATGTGGTAAAACAAGTACGGTTCAAATTTCAGAACTTGTACGACAATACCTGTCAACTCAGGGAGAAACGACTGGATATAGAGGAAGTCCTACAGGAAGAAAAGAAAAATAATGATGCCTTGAAGAAAGAATCAGAAAGTTTAAACAAAAAACTCAAAGTTGTGGAAGGTGCCCTTAAGAGTGCCCAGAATGATTTAGAAGCCTTCCAGGTTTGTATACACAGCATACATTGAGTTATCTCCCTTTTGCAGTATTTTTCATATTTTTATTTTCTGTGTGTTTTAAAAGAGATGATTGACATTTTTTTTATCCAAAAGTATTTTCTTTACATTTGCATGTTTATGAGAGAGAGAGAGAGAGAGAGAGGCAAAAACATTTTCGATCTTTTATATACTACTTGAGTTATTCAAGAGCTATTCATAAATGTTTAATATAGGTTTTGTCACCATTCTGAATAGCATCTTCTTGTTTTCATTGGTCAGTTGAGGAAACATATCTAACCATAGGTCCCTGTTCATGCTTTTATAATTTTGAATGTTGAATGTTCAGAACAGTGACAGATTTGTAATCCATGTAATCATACGGATTATACAGTTTCATATCACATGCCGAAGTTCCTGTATATCCCTCACCTCGGGCTCCAGAAATATGGGAACTCTACAATGTGGTAAGAAACTGAATCACCCATATGGCAACATAGATAACTAATAGTATTAATTGGAGTTTATTGTTCAGTTAAACAAATTTGATAGATTCACTTTGTTTTGATTGACAGCTAGAGAAACAACAGAAGCTTAATGACCTTGATGTCGTTGTGACTCTGAAGCTTCATCAGATACAGTACATGATCAATGGCCAGCTACCGCAGGATTTAGCTCAGACTTTAGTCTTCGAATCAAATGGTGTCACTCGGCTTCAGCAGCGAATAAAGGAATTGGAACATGAAAAGAGTTCTCAGAAAAAATTCATGAAGTAAGAACATTTCATTTATATATTTTCATTATATATTTTATTTATATATTTATTTACGTAATGAGAGAGAGAGAGAATTGAAGTATACAGAGAGGAGAGAGAGAGAGAGAGAGAGAGAGAGAGAGAGAGAGAGAGAGAGAGAGAGATGAGAGAGAATTGAGGTACGCAGAGAAATCTTTGATTTTGTTTGAAAATGAGCATTAGATAATTTTTCTGCTGTCCAACCTTCTATCATTCAGTGAATCTTTCTTGGAGAGATTTAGCATAATGGATAAGAAAGAACCCTACACAAATTTTAGAACAGACTTTTACCCTTTTAAAAAAGAAATTGGTTACTGTAAAATATCAGATATGATGGCAGATGGTGATCTGTTATTTTTCATTTTCTAGTCATATAGTTGAAAAATGAACAAATGGTCACATTAGTCTAAATTGAGTATGATCTCTTTGTACTAGGGAATCAAGAAGAAAACATGTACAGTTAATCAAGGATCGTAAAGTATTTGACAGTAAGATTTCTGAAATGGATGAAATTTGCAATGAAATGATGGTTGCCAAATTTGGACGTTTGGTTGACCTTGAAAAATTGGAAACAATAACAGTCAACAGAGGTATTGAAGAACTGAAAGAAAAATTACGTCTAACCGAAATTCAGTGTTCTGAGGAAGTTACAGAATGGGATGTGAGTTCAGTTTTAGTTTTTAATTATTTGTACTCTTAGTTCTTTGAATGTCAGGATGTTTTGTAAATCTTTTCAGTAAATTTATAAATATGAGTTTGGATGGGAATAGATTGAAATTAGTCCATGTTATTCTGCTGTAATCGGACTAATAGTCTTTCATTACCCCTTCGAATGTGATATGGCAATTATGACTTCATTTAGATGAAATTTACTGGTTTTTTTTTTTTTGGCATTTAAGATTTGAAACGATTAACTTCCTGACAAAGAATTGTTACAAAATGAGAAGACAGATAAGTCAAAGGAACTTCGATAATAAAAGGTCTATATTTTATTTGGACAGATGTATATTTTTTGACTCCTATAAAGTGTACTAAAGTTTCAATTTTCGTTTGCAAAAATGATAAGTTAGTTTAAGTGATAAAGTCAATTCTTTCCCCTGTTTTACATATTGGTCTGGTTAACAAATACACGCTGCTTCAACCGCCTGAAGTACATTTTGGATCCAGCCTCCCTCACAAGATGTTCTTATGTACATCTTTAAACTAAGGATAGAATTATTGAAAATCTTTTCAACATATCGTTCAAATATTTATTGCAGGAAAAAATAGCAGCAAAGAAAGCAAAAATAACAGGACTAATACGTGACAATACAAATAGACTAGATCAGTTATGTATACTTCTGAATGAGAAGAAATCATATGAAGGTACTTTGGATTCAAGGCAGAAAAATTCGGTAAGTATTGATGACATTGTTTCACCTAGATCACATTCTAAAATACTTACAAATTGTCACTTTCTTTTCTGCAAAGAAACTAAAGTGTAGCTATAGATTGAATATGTACAAATGTTACCCCTATTGATGATGATGAGGATGATAAGTTATGATGAGTTATGTGGAGACCCACACTGAGACCCTATTTTAAGTATATATTTGCTGTACATAAGTGTAAGTGATGTCATAGTATGCCTTAAATCTGTCTGATGGACTGATACAGCACGCTACCTTGAATATATGTTGAATTTAAATGAATATTATTAACAATACGAAAGTTATAATTTTACGAAAGAGACCAAAACAAATGCTCAATACGATCGTTTCTGTCAATAAGACTTCATCAGTTGAGCTCGAATTTAATATAGATATATTTCCGAAAGAAAAGATGGTATCATACAAGGCGAAATGTGTTGTCAAATCCGTCTCGGAGTACCCACTGTAAAAATGAATATCTTGGCTTTTGAAAAGTTAGAATTTAAATGGTGGAATCTGAGCGAAATATTTCTTTATATAAAGTAAACAGCTGGTACTGAAATACCGGGTACTGGGTTTATGTATACCCTTGGGGACTCGGAACGGTCCACAAGCAGTGACAATGACCCAGTGGTTATAAAAATTATTAACAATACCTGAATCTTTCAGCACACTGATTTGAAAATGTGTGGACTTTATTTGACATTACAGCACACTGATTGAATTATTTTTTCTTTTTCGCAGGGTGAAGAGTATACAGGTGCTAGGAAAGCCGACATGCGAGAAAAACAGAGATTGATACAGCTTGTACAGCTTCAGGCTCAAGAAATTGATGCTCTGAAGGAAGAAATCATGTTACTTTCAAGGAAAGGTGGACACATATTGCCACCGGCTCAACCACCTTTGCCACAAAGTCCACCAAATATGAGAACTATGAGTAATTAAAATTCAGAAAAAATAGACGTTCACAAAAACATTAGTATTCTCTAAAAAATGTACTTATTTTGGCTCAGCCAGTGATTCCAGTAATGTCATAAAAAGAAAGCATGATATGTTTTGATAGGCGCTTTTATGATTTTCAAGAGAACAATGGTTTTCATGAGATAAGTAGGTACTTACTGTCATTAATCTATGTAAGAAGATAAGGCAATCTCTAAATGTTAAAAACAACCTCTTCTGTCTATTTTTGGGAGATGTGTGAAGAGGAAAGGTTGAATAGTATTTACTATTCCTACAAAATTTCAAGTTTTTTTTTTTTAGCAAAAATGAAAGTTCAGATATACTCATATTTATTTTACACATGTACATTGTGTCCTAGAGATTTGTGCACCTGAATATAATATGAAAGGGCCAAAATAAGTACAGATTTTGTGAATTATTTAAGTGGGATTTATTTTCTGTTGTTATTTCGTCCAAGGATACAGATTTATATATACAAAATGAATTATGTAAACTGTATGTGTTTAACACTGATATTGTGTTTCAGTGTTTTATATAATATACAGTGCATCATTTGGTAATAATTTATTTCATATCAATTTTCCGTCCAACAATTCAATGCAGGCCTAGTTGAACAGGTTTGAAGTTGAAGATGTTAATGTGCATTTCTGTGATAAAGTTTTCATTGAATAACTAATCAGTTTGTTGTAATTATGAACGCATATATAAATAGATTGATTGAGATAATTATCATTTCACAAAAATGTAAAAATTAAAATAGGATTTTTGGATTTTTTTTTTGTTTTTATTTTTTTAATTTATTTTCCTGTAATGTATACATCAAAGAAAACTTTACATATACATGTATCTCTATCATACTTTTAATGGTTTTGAAATTCGTATTTTTTGTTGTTGTTGTTTTTTTTTTTTGCAGATATGTTAATTTTTTTAATGCACTGCATGCAAACATTTCTTTATGAGTACTTTTATATTTATTTATAATAAAGACTTAATTAACCATCTCTTCAATTTATTGCATCTACTTGCATCCTACAATTTGGACCACGCCCATTTTAATATAATATAATTTGATTGACAGACGTTTGTAGCTTGTGATATATTGTCAATTTCACTTGCTTTCTGTACTTTAGTTTTATGTTTGTAAGTTTCTCTAACTGAACACATATATTGCTTATTTGTAGTCTGACAAACATTCCTGATATGTGTCGAAATAATAAAATAATATAAAATAATTGTCTGGTTATGTAATGCTTTTTTAGTGCGGGTGTATATATATATATATATATATATATATATATATATATATATATATATATATATATATATATATATATATATATATATATATTTATCATATGATCTGTGTGTAATGCAGCTTCATAAAAGATTACATAAATATTTTATATGGAACACGTATAATAAAGCCTAGCGGCGATTTGATTGACTGATGTGCAGCAGGTTTATTCCTTCTATTCCAACATTTGAAAAATCAGAGGGGAAAAGGTGAAAAAGTTTGTCGGAATAGCAGGAATTCTTCATGAACAATAAATTAAGTATAATTAGCTTGTAAAAACACCAAGCTTAAGTACCTCAGGTAATCAAGGTAATCACAGGTAAAAAGTAAAAGTTGTCATATACTGAAGAAAAGTTTATTTGCATATAGGTGCCTATATATATTTACTGTGTATCATTTAGTAAGTGTAAAAGGAAAGCATTTATATAAAATTTAAATAGATTCTAACTTTGTAAGGGCATATAAAAACTCTGGTCAACAGCAACAATTATCATGTTAATTATAATGATACTATTATGAACTGTGTTCAGTTGATATGATGAACTGTAATAGTGCTATGAAATATAAATAACCAAATATGTGAAAGAGAGAAAATATATAAAAATTTGAATTTAGCTAAATATTTTAATTTACTTAAATACCAAAATTTTACTAAATTTACCATGAAATTTATGAATATACCATGTTAGTGAGAACAAAATAAAAAATTTACCTGAATACTGTAACCTTAATTTTACCAGCAATATATAAAGCTAACCGCTTTGTATATCGCTGGTTTTACTTTGAATTTACCTCAATACCTTAATTTTACTAAATTTATTATCAATTTGTAAAGAGATAAAAAAGTTTGAATTTACCTGGATATCTAATTTTACCTGTACAGCACCTGAATTTCAATTAGCGTTGAATTGCTAAAACAACATAAATACCTTATAAAAACATCTATTGTTCATACAATGTTGGAATAGGAGGAATCTGATTTTTCAAATGTTGCAATAGGAGAAAGACATCGTGTAGCAAGCTGAACTACATTTACTTTTATTCACTACGTACGCAGACTATTCATCTGAAGGTTGACGATGACGTCACTTCATTTATCTGAAGATTGGCGATTATTTCACGTAGTGTTTGTAATGTCGCTTGAACTTGAATGGAGACAATCGAATAAAACATTATGTAGATGATTTAAAAATTTTGCTGTATTCAATTCGGTAATTTTGCTAATTTCAACATCTGATAAAGTATCAGTGCTTAGATGTAACTAATAATTTAAAATGTAAGCTAAATGTATGTATTCAAATTTAAGCAATATTTGCAATATGTTTTGTACAATTATTTCTGCGCAAATATTTCACCCATTTGGAACAATTTGGTTAACTCAACAGAAAGGAGAATATAGATTCTCATCCATATTCATCAGAAAATGCCATTGATATTGCATTTGTTTGATCATATGATAACAAAAATCTGTCAGGAGTTTCTTTTTATATCACATTTATGATACTCGTAATGAATTATCCAGTTTAGCTCGCCAGAGGCTCGCAAAATGGAAAATTCAAAAATTCGAATATGTGAATGGAAACTCGTGACAGATCATACATTTACAAAAAAGGAGGGGGCCGAGTTGTTAGAGCATCTTGCTTAAAACTATGAAGTTTCGCATTTAGCCAGTGAGTGAAGGTTAGTGTCCCGCTAGACCCTAAACTGATTTTGTGAGAAAGTTTGCCAGTTTACTTGCAGAAGGCCGATGTTCTCTTCCCGGCCGTGTATATTATATCAGATTTATTTTCTCTACATTAATAACTGAAAAATTGTTGAGTGTGGCGTGAAACACTATTCAAACAATAAAACAAACAAACAAAAGATTATACATTACGCATACTATAAATATAAAACATCTCAGATACCAAAGTATAAATCTATAGGATGTCTAAGATATAGACACAAATGGACAAACACGGTCCTCTGGAAATCAAGAGGTGGGATCAGGTGCCATGGAGGAGTAAGCATCCCCTGTCGACCGGTACAGACGTCTCAACAACCACCAAAGAAAAGGCAACTCAACATTTCACTTAGTGAAACAGAGTAATCGTAAACAAGACTTTTATACCGACCGTAAAATTTGCGGAATGTTGACATCAAACGCGGTTTTCGATATCCCTGTGTCAGTAATTTGTCAGTGAGTAGTTTACATCTGTATATGAAATGTTCATATGTTGAACACGCCCTGGCATATCGGATAATTTGTGAAATATATACTCCATATGCGGGTGACTGTGGGATCTTACTACTTAAATGTGGAAAATTTACGATGGGAAAGCCGAAATCGTCGCGCTTGTCGTATAGCTTAGTTGCCAATTTACCGTCTGTGTCTACAGTAAGTAAAATGTCTAAAATAATTAACAATACCAAAGTTATAGAATTACAAAAGAGGACAAAATAAATGCTTAAAACGATTGTTTCTGTCTGTAAGACTTCCTCAGTTGATTATCATATTTTATGATGGTAAGTCAGTACGACCTTGGGTTCTTCAGCAAACACAAAAGGCTGTAAAGTAAAATGTATACATGCAGATAATGTTAAATATGAACCATAAAGGTGTACGACATTATAATAACTAACACATTCCCGACCTTGAATTCGGTTTATTAGGGAACTGACTCATTATTTTCTTTACAATCATGCTAGAACTATGAATTTAAAAATCATACCACACATTCCTTTCAATAATGCGCCAGTATATTGTATTTTGATCTTTCATTTTCTGCTTACTGGAATTTACTTACGCAAGAGAATGTAATTATCCCCTGGTCGCATATGTTATCGAGTTATACTGTTTGAATCAAGCTTAGTGTTTTCAATACACATACATGTGCTTACTATCGAGCCTTTCAATTTTGACGATTGCCATGATGTTGGACATACATGAGAAATAAATCTACGGCACATTTTGAAAGTTTTAACATCGCATTCAATTCTTAATAACTTCTGACAGCAGCAAATAGGCACCCTTAAAGTATCAAGAAAATGAATAGTGTATATGTCTGCATATACATCAGTGTATGTATGTATGTATATATATATACATATACATATATATATATATATATATATATATATATATATATATATATATATATATATATATATATATATATATATATATATATAATATAAAAGAGGGCACTCATCAAGTACGAATTATAGATACCAGTTTCAGCAAATAAAAGTAGAGATTTTCAGGCAATTTACAATAGGGAAAAGCAACTGCCATGTATCTCGTGGAAAATCTAAGGCTTGAAATCAGGTGTCATTGGAGAACTAGTATCCAATATCGACCATTTACACTATGAATGAGTTAATTGGAAAATCTGGAAATAATTAAGAGACACAATCCCAAGGTCACACTTGCTATACAGGTAGTAAAGCAGGGTACGTAGCTGCATTATACTAACGTTTTTCAAATAGTAATAAAACATTGAAAGTAAATTCGAATAGAATACATACTTACATTTCACTTTTCTTAATTTTATGCAAGTATGTTTATTTATAGCATTAACGTCGTACATGTAATTGTATGTCCATTAATTAAACCTTTGGGCAAACAAAGAGCATATATATGTTCTGCTCTGGGATAATCACATCAACATGACATAGTTCAGATGAAATCAGCACGCTCAGTACCGCATGTACCTCATTAGTATTGTAGTATTAATCGATTCTCTATCTATTTGTTTGCTTATATGATGACCGAGATAATAACATCTTGAAACGTAATATTTCTGTTCAGTTCGGCTGAAGCGATACATGTAGGTTAGTATTTAGCATTATCTACACATGCAAAAGAAGGAGGGATTTAGATCTCAGTGCGACGGCGCCAACTTGAGTAAAATATTACATATCCACAAATTTTATGTTATTTTTAGAAAACGTCGACTCTGATGATGTTTGTGAAAAATTTGTATATATTCCATTCATATATTTCAGTATCAATAACACAGAGGATTATTGTTCTGCTGAAAACAACTTCAGGAATATCAAAGAACAATTTGTAAACTTACTCACAATGTTAGCACTCTACTTTTTTTAGAAGAATTATAAACTTGACACAATGCTATAGAGCTAGGTGTAAAATATAGGTTCCGTTTTTATCCAAAACTGTGTTTCATTTATTTTTTTGCATTCTGTTATATGATCAAAATGACTTTAATGGAGCCCTCTAAAAATGCATACTGTTATAAACGTATAATCAAAATTATATTAACGGGACCCTTTCCAGGTATTTCTTAAAATACAAGTTATAATTATTTTTCCATCATAAATGTCTTTAGTCACTGAAAAATATCATCCTTTGATTTTAGGGGGGAATACATTCCTGATTAAGACTCATGGAGAAGGTATGCAAAAGGTGACCATAATATTTGGGCTCTTTGTGAGTCCTTTGTACGAACTATGCAAATCACCGACAGGATATGGTGAATCATAGAACGTTTGTTATTTATATTTCCAAGTTGCTGTTGTTGTGTTCAAATCGTTGAGTAATTACCAAAAATATTTTCACTCAAACAATTTTTTACTCTACACACTAAAATTTCTAAAAAGAGCATCGTGAACCCTCCCAACCCTACAGACAATTATAGACTAGGTTTGCGAAATAAAAAGAGCATACCAATACACTATTTAGGGAGTGTAAGGGTTAATGCAGAGCTCTAGTACATAAATGTACAGTCAGTGTGTGTGTGTGTGTTATAAACTCTCTGGTGAACATAATAAACATGACAGGAAAACGTATAAATGGTATAAATTTCTCTCTCATGATATTCTGATCAGAACCATTCATATACTTCAAACAATTTTACAACTTACATAACAGTTTTGCTTTTTAATATATCTCTCCTGGAAAAGTGAATGCATCGTAGAGTAGTGAAAATTGTGACACAAGTCTATGTTTATTTTAAGCACTTGGAATTTCATATCAACATTTGAAAATATTATTTCGTCTGAATTAGTGCGAATTAGTGCACGCTGCGCGAGAATTCCCTTTAAAAAGTCGTTACAATTTTGTCGAGTACATCAACATGATTTTCTGTTTTTATTCATGAAATCACAACGAAATGTACAATTGTAAATGTACCGATTTACATTGTCTGATATATGCAATGAAATGTGCATTAAAACGCGTGAATCTGGGTGAGATAAGGAATTTAACATTTTTACATAGATATATAAACTACTTAAATTCGTAATTCTATGTATACAGTGTACAAGTGTTCACAAAAGATAAATTGTGGATTGTTATTCTGTGTGGTTGTTGATTTTTACCAGCAATTATCTAGCCTATCTATGACCTGAATATTTGATATGACTTCTGCAAATAGGAACGCAAGGTCTGTGCGATGGATTTGATCGGAATCATAAACAATTGATATACATTTCAATGTCAGACGGTATACTGAATCTCTGTAGTTTATTTTTAGTCTGGATCTCCATTTGCATTGAAGGTGAACATACAAAAAACATAGGGTCACATGGTGGGAACACGTGTGTTTGTTTATCCGTCAAATACATGCTCTAGAACCACTGCGAGTTACATACCAAATTTTCTCACACTTGGATAAAATTGTTTTTGAAGGGACATGGTATTTGGCGAGAAGAATATTTTACACTGTTTTATAACAAGAAATCAGAATTTGAGCCAAACCAGTTGCTGCCGACGATATTTTACAGAATTTGTTTCTCTATTTACCAGATATTTTTCAAGTGCCCTTAAACGTGATGCCAGTTTAAAACAATACTACGCTAAGAATTATATATATATATATATATATATATATATATATATATATATATATATATATATATATATATATATATATATATATATATATATATATATATATATATATAGTATTTATAAAGGCTCAAAGTAGTATAATAGAAGGTCATGGTTAAGATAATTTTGAATAGATAGGATTTTAAAAATGGTTTATATATATGCATTGATGCAAGCTTTTGATCTATTTTCCTCACTTTTAAAATTCACATTCTTATATGTAATTGGAAGTCAATACTGCCCAATTTATATATAATTGTTATAGTTTTAAATCAATATCATTGCACAACTTCAATACATATATTTCTTGCTTTCTCTCCACAGTATAGATGTACCAAAATGGCGATGATATCATTGATAGTACACGTTTGTCCTGATCCAATCTCACTAGCCCCACCAGGTATAACTGTTGGGAAATATGCCAGTGATATTGCTAAGGAAACAAACATGAATAGCCTGTCATAGAATCCTTGCACTGTATTAGCCTTGACCATAACATGTTTGAACATAATAAAGAGGCATTAGCTGTGCGCTGTTACCATTTTTTCTTCCTTTTGTACTACTTAGATTGATATACAATAACAGAAGAAAAGAGATATACCCAGGCATAATTTTTTTTGAATTCCTATATATTTTGTGAAAATTGCTTGAAAACCCCAGGTTTGGTACTTTTTCACTTGCAATTGATAAACTCAATCTTACGATTTGTAAATATATACCAAACTGGATCCGACCTTATTTTCACGAAATGTATATAGGAATATCAAGATTTTTATGCCTGTGTATAGTTCTAATTTGTTATTTACATCATGTACAAATAGTAAAAGTAGAAAAACTCGAAATTATTTTTGGTTTAACAGAGCTAATTGACAGAAAAGATCGTCTTGAGCATTATAACTTTGGTATTATGTTTAAAATATTTATAACCACTAGGTCGTTGCCACTGCTGGTTGACCGTTTGAGTCCGCGAGGGTATACATAAACCTAATACCTGGTATTTTGGTACCAGCTAATTCATCATATATTATAGTAATATTTCTCACTGATAACACCATTTAAATTCGTAAGTCTTCAAAAGCTAACATAGTCATTTTTTTACAGTGGTTACTCTTAGGCGAATTTGGCTATGCATTTAGACTTATAATTTGATCTTGTATGAAACCACTTTCCCTTTAGAAAATTTATTTTAAATTGGAGTCTAATTGACAGGACGATCGTCTTGAGCATAATAACTTTGATATTATGTTCATAATATCTAAACTATGGACACCCAATGTTCAAATACATACTACGACAGTGTTAAAATAATCATAAATATTAAGTGTATGGAAACTATGATTTTACATTTAAGTTTCGTGAATCAGATATTGAGAACATTATGTATTTTGTAAATATCATACAGCCATCACTTACCATCACTTACTCACCAGCATAGACATACCATTTGTCAGATTCAGATTTTTGTTTTCCTTAACTTTGGCGGTATAACGGGTTTGGCAATATATCGAGGTTTATCATTTTCGAGGTGTGGTCGTTTTTATGTCTTTAGTCCCTGCTGTATATCATATCCTGTTTACAACTCAATACCGTAAATTTTGTCTATTGTTTAAGGAAATCTGTTCTTCAAACAATAGTGCCGTTAATGCGGGTGTGGTGTTATAACTTTTATAATTTCTTCATTATTATCATACAATTTTCCGGATATTTTGAACCCGATTATTTGATCATGTACGTGCTACAAATGTCAGTGTAAATAACAAGTCCAACAGATGTTAATAGGTATGTGAATATATTATACATATATATTTATATGAATTCTATTTGTTGACTGAATAAATATTTTTAACTGTTCCCTCTGATAGGGGAATTTATTTCTTGGGAGAATAGCAAATGATGTACATATAGTCAATTAAGGTCCAAAATGTCTTCATCTGTAACTATATCTAAAGCGTAAACAGTTGACTATTGAGGAAAAGTATGGATTTTAAAAAAAATAATTAAGACAGACCATGTCTTAATCATTTCAGAGGCTAATGTGTTTACATAAAATATATTCGTTACTCTGGCAATTCAATAAAACATTGAAATAAAATGAATTTTGCCTAAATTCCAAATTTGTAATTACATGTAAATAATTAATAATATACTAATTCTTGTTTACGTATTAAAACATTATTACATAGAATATACATATTAAAATGTGAAAGAGAACTTAATACTTGGTTATTTGGAAAAAAAAATTCTGTGATAATGAAACCTACATTTTGCGTATCCCTTATCCAAATAAAACAGTAGTTAATATGCCGTCTAAATCCGTTCCGAGTATCTATTGCAAATACGGTGACTGTGGTGTAGTTATTTCGGGTTTTTGTTCAAATCTGATTCCTTATCTGTATAGTATATACAATTGATCAGCGCGATCGCAATATGTGTTGGAAGGAGATAGCTAATGCAATAAATAGAATACAAAGTAGTTAAAACAAGAAATGCCTGTTACATTTTCATGTTCAGAGTAAAAAAAACTTACAACACAAAGATAGTAAGGTTTGAATTTGGTCTTGTCCGTACTTGAACTCGTCCTTGTGTTATAAATAATGTTTGGCTGGTTTGATATAAGCTAATTGACTGCATTTCTCTGACAGATGCCTGTATTATACGTGGCTTTTGGTTTTATAATTATTATCATTATTTTGTTTTGTTGTGTCAAGCCAGATAGAGTTTAGAGCATTGCAGTACAAGACATTATTTGAGCGCAAATGTCAATTTAAGCCATATGATGTAGAATAGTAAACGATTAATATATAGTCTCATTATGACGCATGACAAATGCAAAGATAATTTCAAATTGGTTTCTTTCTTATATCAATTTATAGATCATTCACTTAAGATATATCATAAACGTAATACCAAAGTTATAATGCTCAAGACGATTGTGTTTGTCAATTAAACTTCATCAGTTAAGCTCCAATTTTAAATAGATTTTCTAAAGAGAACCGACCTAAAGAAAACAATAGTTTTTTTTCCGAAAACAAGAAGTGAAGACGATGGTTCCAGTTGCATTTGAGGAAACTTTTAATAAATGTATATGCTTGAAAATCAACATTTATTTTCTGGGAATATTAGAAAAAAAACTAGCATTCTGTTGAATAAAAAATGTGAACTGTCCCTTTGTGATTTTGTTAGGTTATATCTGTAATTTGGTACCATCCGATTATTTCATACCAATATTTCACAGAGATAGCACCAGTTAAATTCTAAACTTTTCAAAGCTAAATATTCATTTTAACAGTGGAATTTGGAAATGCATATAGATTTATCATTTGGCCTTGCATGATACCATTTTTGCTTTCAGACATATATATATTTGCATTAAATTCGAGCTCAACTGATGAAGTCTTATTGACGGGGTCATCGTGGTCTATTTTCAAATGAACGGTGTGCATTTGCTCAAATTCTCCATAATATGAAACAGCGTTATGATATTTTATGCATGTATATTTAATCAGATCTATTTTGTGAAAGTTATTAGGCTACACACATTGTGATTGTATTCAAATTATAAATCATGATAGTGTGTTGAAATATCAACATCCGGTGAAAGCTCCCTCTCAATTGATTTGTTTTTTCATTTCTGTTTTTTTTTCTTCTTTTTTTGTTTGTTTGTTTTATTGTTGTTTAACGTCCCACTCAATAATCTTTCATCCATACGGAGATGTCACAAAATGCCGGTGAAGGGCTTCAAATTTTGACCTATGCTCGGTACTTACGGCCATTGAGCAGTGAGGGTTCTTTAACGTGCCGACACCTACTGTAACACGGGAACTCGGTTTTTACTGTCTCATCCGAAGGACAGGAAACCAACCTGCTGCCGGATGAACTCGAACTCACGACCTCACGATCAAGAGTCGAGCGCGCTACGGACTAAGCCAGGCCGGCTCCCGCTCAACAAATTGTATATTGTTCTATGTATATATATTTGGAATTAAAATAAACCATATTCATCAGTGGGTCTATGTCTTCACAAGGTAAAGTGTACTTCAGGTAACTAAATACTACAAATACAGTAAATAAACAAAGCATGTGCGTTGATTAAATAATCTGAAACTTTATCTGATAATATGGATCAAAAGGTACTGTATTAGCTACATGCTGGTTATTGTAAACAAATTATTACTGCGTTGATAGATAACAGACGCGCGACCTTAACTACGACTGAAGTCTTTTTTTTTAAAGACTATGGTAATTCTATAGTACAGGTTATACTATCCAGTCTCTTCACTAATCTGTTTTGATTTAGATTTAATCCTTTCATCCCTTAGTATTTATATGGTATGGTCTTTCTATTATTTGACCAGTCTATTATGGTCTGTAGGGTTTAAAGGGTAAACTTCGGAATAGTGATTGGAGTAACCGATTGACAGGAGAAGCTGACTCCTTCCTGCATGATACTTTGATCCGCCCTTGACTTTACCGGAAGTCAATTGCAACATGTGTCCAGTATGCCTTATGCTTATATTTTGTTTCATGTGCTTTAGTATCTATGTTTTTACATTTTGAAAGAATTTCGATAAGCATTCTTTGATATGAAATACTTAACGAACAATGGTACATTTATGAGGTAATCCCCGACGCAAATGATGTTTTATCAATTACCGTGTGTATATAAAACATGTGTTTTCTAAGTTTCTCGACTTTATTCTTATAAAATAAGTATCAATTCACCTTTCCATCTGCTGTTTTGTTATATATCTGTTATTTATTTCACCTGTTTTGATGTATTATGTTTAAACTGGAGTTTTCTGGTTTATTTTGATAAAGAAAATTGCACGTGTTTCTCAGCTTTTGGCATGCACGGAATCAGTCAGGATGTTTAAATATGTGTTTTAATTGTTAAATACTACATTGACCAAGATTTCGGTAACGTCAAGGTCAATACATCTACCATGTATTCCATTGTCACATTTCACTCTCTATGATGATCAATTACGCAAGACCATCATCACATTTCACTGTAATATTACGTAAATGTTAAATCTTCTTCACCGAATGTGATGTGGGGTTATACAACCCCTCTTTATTTGGATATTACCGCCGATTTAGCGTAGGTGTGACAGATCGGACTGTAGAACTGTGTTATCAGAGACATATATAACACATTTCTGTGGTATTAGCTTCCGTGTTCCCAACTCTTTGATATTTTGTAGAAATATGCAATACATTTGTATGCTACAATATCGACCTTCCTTCTGGTGTCGATGACAATTATTGATATGTTTCTTATAGAAAAAATTGAAAGCACACACCGACGTCACTTGCTCCATGTCCAGATAGAGGAATTAAAATAATGATTGACATTAGTTAATGTATTTCCCCGATGCACAAAATATAAGCTGGAAATCAACATCTTTACCCTCATGTGACGCAACACTTTGATAGAATTTTAAAGTTATCACACATATACTTATCACTCTAAATATAAATCTGGACTTGTGTGGACTTGACATTTATATGGAAACTTGAAATTCCTACCAAGCTACTTTAATGTAGGTTCTATGCTGTTGCATTTTCCAGGACCAGAGTAAATGATGCTTTTGGCAGTGCTACATATATTTGGGAAGAATGGCATGACTAAACGCATAAAATCACAACGTCGCTATCTAACAATGTCGGTTTCTACACTTGTCGGAAATGGCAACACGTTTCTCGATCTGTAAGGCTGTAGACATCTTAGAATTAGTAACTGGGATAGCTATTGAAATAATCACCGAAGTATACTTATAGATTATTTGACAGATAGAATTATAAGACGATAACATTTATCATTATAAGATGATATTTTCTTACACGGTAAAAATAATTAGAACCTCAGTGTTTTATAAAACGGTTACTCCCAAAGGTTTAGGACACTTTATATTTAACTGGTAATGTCTGCGTATAAAAGGGTGACAAGAAACATGCAGACAACCTTATAATGATTTAGTGCATTTAATTACAGTACAACCTGCTATAGCGGCCGCCTCTATATACGGATTGCCTGTTTATCTATCAATGAGATAGACAAATTTTGAAATCGCTATGGTACTACCAAACACTTCTGAAAAATATTTACTTTATGAAGACAAAAATTACCTGGTAAAGAGTACATATACTAAAGCGCTAAAGTGCTTAAGTGGACCATAAAACAAAGTACACATTGGACAAATACAGCTCTTTGGAAATATTGAGGTGAAATCGGATGCTGCAGAGTAGTCAGAATCCACTGCAAAAATAAAAAAACAATTAAGCTGGTATTTTTTTTAATTCGTTTGCTTCTGTAATCACCGGCTTCAAACAGAAGCAAAGTTGTACGCTTTTATCAAAATTTGACATTAGTAAATAACTTATCATGTTGATTCCTTAGAGTTCAAATAAAATCGGCATGTTCTTGCTACTGGTAATTGAATATGATAAAGATGAAATGAAATATCACACGACAAAGGATACCATCCTCCAAGCTGTCAGGTTACCATTAAAAGTTAATGTTTCTCTGAAATTATAATTCGATGATTCGTCTCGGTCAAATTTACTGGTCACGCCATTTTGATTTAACTGCCATATCATTTAAGTAAGATATGAACACAATTTGTGAATTTGCTGATGTATCAAATCCACGTGATCATGACATCAACCTGTACATAACAAAAATTCCATTACTTAGAAACACCATGTAAATACCTTAACTATATAGCAAGAAACTCTGTAAATTTCCCTAAGAAACTATTTACACAAGGAAGAGCTTATGTTAATTTGAACATCACTTCAGCTGATCTTATAACGTCTACAATACATACTGCACTAGCAATGCAACACTCCAATGAAAAACAAGCTGGAGAAGTAATGTATAATATTGCATACCTACCAAACGTTTTAAAATACAGTGGAACCTCCTCAATTAGAACACCACCTCACAGTTAAGACCATGCATGTTGAGTCTCTCGAAAATTTATCTAAATATATTATGAATAACCCAGAACCTCACTTAAAAAATACCACCTCGCTTATCAGGTCAATTTGAGTCCGTCGGATAGGTGATCAGAATAGCAAGGTTTCACTGTAATTCTGCAATTTGAAACTAGAGCTGAAATAAAGTTAATTCAGTGAATCTTTCTGTCTGTCTGTCTTTGTCTGTCTCTGTGTCTTTTTCCCTGTCTGTCTGTCTCTGTCTCTAAATATATTCTTCGTGTATATTTTAAACCCAGCAAGTAGATGTCAAGGTGTCTGTCTGTCTCTCTCTGTCTGTCTGTGTCTCTCTTTGTCTTTCTCTCTCTGTCGCTGTCTGTCTGTCTCTGTCTTTTTTATATTTTTCGTGTATATTGTGAAACCAGCATGATGATGTCACGGTACACACGTTACAACCTCCAGTGTAACATGTCTTGAAAACCTATACTTCTTTTATCTGCTAATACCGTTGCTTGAGAATGCAATCTCACCTCAAACAATCAACACATGTAAAAACAATCTTGTTGCATTAAATGTATTTCTTTTTATAGACACGCTTTCGTAATAAAGGCTGTAATAATTATGTTCTTAACTTGATAGTGTTATCTGATGAAAACCGATGTTCGCCCTTTTTCGAGAATCAGAGAGAGAGAGAGAGAGGGAGAGAGAGAGAGAGAGAGAGAGAGAGAGAGAGAGAGAGAGAGAGAGAGAGAGAGAGAGAGAGAGAGAGAGAGAGAGAGAGAGAGAGAGACAGAGAGACAGACAGACAGACAGACAGAGATACAGACAGACAGAGATAATTTTTCACATGTTTTTTAGGATGTTACATTACTGTAACATCTACAAGACTTAGGTATTGCATTTATACAAGACATCCCTAAATCTGAACCTGTATAATGTGACTAATACTGTTCTGATGATAATTGTAAGTACAACTTTCTGCATTCGGAATTCCTTCTATTGTGACGTATCCTACATGTTTTTTGTAATTGTGAAATATTTGTTCGCATCATTTCAATATCTCTCCAGCTATTCCACATCGACGTCGGAGTAAATATAGCAGTTCTTCGCTACATCTTGTCTGATAGTGATATCAACACTGTGTTCTGTTAGTATGTCAATGAGTCATTCAATATTTTGGTCTATATAGCTTGCCTATATATTTCCAACGACTTTGTAACTCTGTTTATATGGATAAAATCAACTATCCTTACTACTTGAATGTTTCTTTTCTATATCGTCGAATGAGCAGAACAGATAAAGAACTTATCCTAAATTCATAAGTTGTGCATCTATCCGCTCCCCCAAAGAAAAGACATTGCAAATACCACAAAAATGTAACTTCAATTTAAATGCACTAAGTATATTTTTCTTATATTATCCTTATGAAAACTTGAAATATATGACAACTTAGTCTTAAGATTATATCAGAAATAGTGAATGTTCAGACATATAAAATAGGCGGACGTCCTATTAATAACTTAGGTTTTGACCAAATTATATTAAATATCACAGGAGTTCAAATTGAAATAATATATATCTTGCCAATTTGATGATGGAAATAAACATTCAGGTAAAGGTCTTCTCACTATTTGAAGAGAACTCCATGACGTAAATGTACGTCTGTGGACATGCTATCACTAAATGCAAGGTCAACTATTAAAGGGGCATTAGAAGTGTTTACAATTTTTTTTCGATTTTTCCCATTTTGCTACTTGAACATGGTGTATAATAACAAATAAGGGTTATACACAGACATAGAACATCTTTTATTCCTATATGTTTTGTGACAATAAGGTTAGGTCCAGTGTGGTATTCATATACAAAAGATAAGGTTGAGTTTATCAATTTAAAAAGTCCCAAACCTGGATTTCCGATGGATTTCTAAATAAAACCAAAAGTAACCATGAACCAAACAATAATCGAATGACAACGTTTTAGATAAATAGCCAAGTGCTTGTGAAAACATCTTTTTGAACTGTTGATTGTCGCCAGCTGACATATATACCCAACTTTTACTCTTTATATAGGGATATAATGAAGATCATCAAGAGGTTGTTTTTACATACATACTACATTGTAATGCTTCAACTTCTAATCAAACCAATTTATTTATATTTCCAAGAGGAGGGTTGGTCTATTTGCTTTGCAGTGAACATCCGGCTCATATTAAGGAAATCGAAAAGAAATACACAAAGGTTCATGCTTTAAGAACTGGGTTCAAGATAATATATAGCTAATTGCTCGTTGAAAAATGGATACATTTAAACAAGTGTAGTTACAATATTTCCAATTCTTTCCATAAATATTTATTGATAATTTTCTCAAACCTGATGTATATAACCAGTAAAAATCGGTATTAACTGTACAGTAGTAATAAAAGGCTTTTTCAGTTCAAAAACATTTCTGTCAAAACAGCGTAATGTGATAAGTTACATGACGTCAGTGCAAGAGCTCTTCTATCATATCTGTGCATAAACGTTTGGTGAATATGTTCAATATTCGGGTGCACCGAAAGTTTGAAATCAGTTTCT
>BROG01000111.1:390000-502500 GCA_030159075.1 Atrina japonica
AGTTCGGTAAGAATATGAACAGTGGATTCCCCATGTTTCGCTGCCTCTGATATTTCGTCTGTCTATTTGTGAGTTCGACCTCAGCAGTTGTGTGCTCTGCGCCGTTAGGGAAAGAGAGATCGTGAGATTTTGTTATACAAACAGTGCAAAATCTCCACTCCATCATCTGCTTAGAAGGAAGTCGGATCAAACGGTCAAAGGGATCAACAAAATTAAGATTTTGAAATTTTATTTGTGCTAGAATTTAGATAGAAAACCGTAAACATGTCCGAACGAATGAAACCCATGGGAATGGATCGTGCACTTTCGAGCAAGGTAGGCTAAATACATATCGAATTTCAATGCAAGTATAAGTATTTTCAGCCATTCTTTATGTTTTATGTGCCATTTTTATTATTTGAGTTAAAAC
Organism: Atrina japonica; assembly: GCA_030159075.1. Classification (NCBI taxonomy): domain Eukaryota; kingdom Metazoa; phylum Mollusca; class Bivalvia; order Pterioida; family Pinnidae; genus Atrina; species Atrina japonica. The sequence goes on from BROG01000111.1 coordinate 390,410, forward strand.
GAAGTAGAAATTACTTTACAGGAGAATAATTATTAGATAATATGTATTCTATTTGCCAGAAATTGACACAAAATATTGAAAACATGATATTCTTTTATCTTAATTCTGAAACCAGTAACTCAAAGACAATGTAATGTGATTTGCAATATAAGTTGCATATAACTGCTCAGGATTGGTATGTTTTTTCGTCCGAATATTGTAATTATTGATTGGATACACTGTAAATTTACAAGACTGTGTAGACATTATAAATTTAGTTCAGTATTCTGTCTACAAAATGAGAAAATTATCTGTTTTACAGTTAAAAAAATAGAGAATAATATTTTCAGGAAACCGTATTTATAATATTTCATAGATTTATTTATTTACCAATTTTTCATATCTGATAAATCAAAATCGAATAGGTTCGAATGATGCAGGTTGTGGAAGAATGATTAATCTCGCTTTGAAAGATAGCTATACAAATTGTGTTTGTTATATTGTTTCAATTTATTCATTTTTATTGGATATTGTTTACAACGAAACGAAGTATATAAAGACATATGTGCGATATATCCATTTAATGTGATTTTCCGGAACTACTATATCAGGACACAAACGTAACCCGACACCGGCGAATTCTATTTCAAGGCTGACAAAATATGTGAAGCGCTTAGATCTATATATATCCAAAAATAACTTATCCGTTTTTGTGGAGATGAAGTATCGTCTTGCACACAGTTCGGATGAGCAAATACACTTTCGTTGTATTACAGAGTTGGAGGCTAATGTTTCTGTCTTATCTTTAGACATTTCCTTCCGTGAGTCAATTTGCGTGAATTAAAAGTCTAATAATTAGCGCAATTGGAAGAGATTAATGATTATGTAAATATGATAATGAGTATGATGATAAAGACGACGATGACGATGATGAAGATGATGATGATGATTATCATTATTATCATTATAATTATTGATGATAATAGTTTTTTTACGGTGAAGATGAAAAAACAGCTTTTCAATAATAACAAGTTTTTGTTAAATATATTCTAATAGCTTGTTGTAAATTTTGGGATTTTTTGTACAAAAGCATCTCTGTTTTCCGAAATATGCATATATCAACGAGGCCCATATATAGACCTCTTGGATAGACCGCACTAAAATGCACTAAATAATATTAAATTACAATGTATTCTAAACATGATACACGTTTAAAAAATTGAATAGTCTTTCTATGATATATATTCATTTTGCAACAAAAGAAAACATTTTGTTTCAACAGCTGGGTTGTACCTGCACCGATAAAACACATTACCAAAATTCTTCTTGAAAAATATCCTGACAATTGTAAATGAAAATTGCTTTGTAAATTAAGACAAAATTGTAAGAAAATATAATGTAACTTATCATTTCCTACGGTAACATTATATTTTTTTCTTTTTTTTTCATTTGTGCCCATTGTGAATTAAATGGTCCAAGACAGTCCCTTGAAGGAATTGTCGGTTTTGGGAATGAATATACTGACGAGAGAGAGAGAGAGAGAGAGAGAGAGAGAGAGAGAGAGAGAGAGAGAGAGAGAGAGAGAGAGAGAGAGAGAGAGAGAGAGAGAGAGAGAGAGAGAGAGAGAGAGAGAGAGAGAGAGAGAGAGAGAGAGAGATTCTGTGTGATATATAGTTAACGTTAACATCTGTTCCGAATTGTCCATGATAATCCTTCGAAGGAATCTGTATTTTCTAGGGTATCGCTTAAACTGTGGAAATTGGTATCTCACTCTGTGTGCGTGCGCGCGCGGCGTGTGTGAGTTTGTGTGTATGAGAGAGAGAGAGAGAGAGAGAGAGAGAGAGAGAGAGAGAGAGAGAGAGAGAGAGAGAGAGAGAGAGAGAGAGAGAGGGAGGGAGAGATCAATTTTACTTTGCAATACTGAAGTATATAAAGCACAGCTTACATGAATATTATTAACATCATTGAAGGCACGCTTTATGAATCATAAAAACGACGTGATATATTTACGTATGCATCTGTTCCAAATTGTCGGCACGTGCCTTTTCTTGTAGCCGCAAAGATGGAGATTGTGATATATATTTCACAGAAACGTTAAGTTACAGATGTGCAGTGAAGTACACTTTTGGGTGTGTTCGAAATATTCTAAACAAACTTTTTTAGAAGTGGAACCTGTGGACATTGTATATTCCTTTGTTTCCATAGTTACATCAATGCCAATAGAATTTGTGATCCTAGATATACAATTATTGAATATTCACCTGTCCAATTCCCTACTTATCATTATTGTTCCATATTTGATCATCGGTACACTGGTAAGGTACATATGTCGGTGTCTGTATATACAGTCTATATATTTGAAACCACCGATCTGTGATTTCATATGTATACCGTTTTAATTCTCAGGTGTATTTTCACACAGGCAGAAAAGAAATGGGCTTTAACAATTATGAAGGCAAAGGTAATCGTATTCCATCGCACTTCGAACGATCCATCTCCATGGTATACTCCAAAATCATAGTACCCTCACAATTACATGCAACACTGCAGTAGCAATATCCACGGCGTGTAACAGTATTAATGATAAACCCAATGTACTAGAGAACGATATATCCAGCATTTACCACGCAAAAAATGTTTCAAATCTCCGCCCTTTTTTATTTAGTCTAACGCTCTTTTTTCCTTAAGTAGACTATCCACAACTACTTAGAAACATCTATGCGATGGAATCATTGCATAAACAAACTAACTTGTATTTACATCTTGATATTTTTCTCCATTGATTTTTGTTTTGTTATTCATATTTCCACAGTGGTGAATGTATTTTTATAAACTTGTCATCCTCATTTCAATTTTGATTAAGCAGACTCCAAGTTTTACCCCTTTTCCCTCACGAGAAGCACTCTAACAAAAATAGCAGCAACTAGAAGATGAATCGAATGCCGTATCGGCGAACCCTTTAAAATATTTTAAGGCGTCATCATATGTAATGGAAATTTATACGATATTTAAATCACGATGGTACCTTCAATAATTTAAGTTACCAAATTCTGGCATGGTTGTCAATCATTTCTATGCACATTACTGCATGAAACAAGCACAAACGGAAGTTGATACTTCCCATCATTCCTTGCTCTGAATTCCATTGTTCACGTGTGTTTCTTGAATGAACTGAACTTTTTAAAGAAGGTTCTTTTGTAATAACATCATATATAATTTCATAAGCTTTATGTCAATTGGATTATGCAAGCAACGAATATTAAAGAAAATGTTCGTTTGATTTGTTACATGTACGTAATAAATTGTTACAACTGCTCAAAGTAACCGCTTTTTATTGTTGATTGTAAATTCTATTAACATGTTATTTTAAAAGTTTCTATTTAGCTCATGATTTCTACTTTGTTGATAATTCATGTTCTGCGTTTGTTTTTCAGCTGTGTGCTTAATTAACATATGTATATGCTATTGAAAGTTTTAAATTAAGTTGTGCAACCACTTCGTAAAACTAACCCATGTGTTACAAATACTCCCTTGTCTAAAATAATCCTCTTAAATAGAGGCTTTATCTTTATAACGCCGATTTCAAAGGTCTTTAACCTTCACATACCACGTTAGTTGCAAATTGAAATATTTGGGGAAACAGCTTTCTGATTAGGATAAGAGCACACATCATGATGCTTATCAGTGAAATAACTTTAGGATACCTATCATATACAGTGTTAGAACGTACCCATTATGAATGTGATTTTGTCATCGTAAGATTTTATCAGTGAAAAATTTCCAAGGTTGAACATTAATGCAAATCTATTATAGACAGCTAAGGATTTTATACACTTAGTGTTGCCATGGCTTATCTATGGACCCCACAGTGGGTGTGCCCGATCAAAGGGGGATATGCCCTCATCCATGACATCCGGTTCCACGTCTTCAGTCTACATAAATACCTTGTGTTTATAAATTACTTGTGGATTTCGTTGTGTTTTGTCAGTATTTGACAATTAAACAATCAAACATTTAAGATAATTAAAATGATAAAATGTGCCAATACTGGTTCTTATATTACAAGTATGTATTGGCATATTTATATATATATATATATATATATATATATATATATATATATATATATATATATATATATATATATATATATATATATATATATATTGGAACACAGTTATATTGAACCATGTTACATTGAAATCCCGCTTAATTTGAAATGATCAAGAATCCCCGGTCGAATGTGTTATTACCATTATAACCGGTTATTTTCAAAGTACAATATATATATATATATATATATATATATATATATATATATATATATATATATATATATATATATATATATATATATATATATATATATATCGTTATTACTTCTCCGTTAAAAAGTCCCAGTACTTGTGTTCTTTGGATGTATCGGGTTTACAACGTGATGCTATTCACTTGCTTATTGGCGTATATATCAGAATCTATATAGACCTGGTACAAACTTCATAACTAAATGTATCTTGTTAGCCTAAGACCATCTGCTTGGCATTTGACTGGATTGTTTGTTTACCTCTTGCACACCGATAATTGCCTTGTTCTAAGCCGAAAGCTTTCCACGTGTATCAGTGTTTAATAATTTCAGCAGCTGAGGCTACAGGCGAACACTGATAAAGTCGTTGCCAAAATTTTATCTCGTATTTTCAAGATCTCAGGAAAACATCATACACTTGAAAACTGAGGGTAAAGTGGGTTTGCAGAATTTTATTTTTATCATTCAGTACAAAAAATTAATCATGGTCCTTTTGACTTGACAAAATTAAAAGACACTAGATAAAGTACATCACAACCGATACAATGAACAGTGTGTTCATTCCATTGTCTATATGAACCATCTTTTAGGATATATTCTGAGTCGGTATAACGAATTTTGATTTACACCTGGTCTCTCAGTTGCGCACTTATCCATTGCTTTGCCTTTCATTACCTAATGCCTTCTTTTGACTTGTTTCCAAACAGGATGACGCTGCTAGCGGAGTTAAAAGGCGGACATCACTTCAGCGAAATTTGTCCCGTACGGGTCCAATGCACCGAGACAGGGTATATTAGGCATGAACAGGAGAAAATCACTTTTAGAATTAACCGACGAAAGAAGATGAAATGTTGATCTGTGATCTCATTCTTAGTATCAAGTGAAAGATCTCGTTCATCTTCATTCGTTGGTTATATAATATCCTTAAACCATATATCAAATACCTAAAAATAGGCATGGCAACATAATCGGTACTATAGCGAATCAGACATACAGCAGTGTACAGATAGTGTACGTAATTAAATTCGATAGAAAAGACACCATAGTGAATCTTGTAATAGCATGATCAGTACAACAAGAACAGAATATATCCATGACCAACATGGTTGTAGCGCAAATTAGATGGCATGACATAGACAGAAAGTATAGTTCCAGTCTAAAATTAGTAAACAAACGTCGGTAACAGATCTCTAGCTTCTAGTGTTTGATCTATACGCAAATAGCAATACCGATGATATACTGTTCAAATTCATTTGCCGATTATCAATGTACATATTCTTTTATATATATTGACTTTAAGAGCAGATGTTTCCAGTCGAAGTAGTTCATTTGAAAATTTTATCAAAGATTCGCCACACCAATTCAGGTTTATTTTCTCGAACGTATTACAGAAATCCCCAAACAGAAAAAAAATGAATAAAATGCATGTCACGGTGCATTAAGGATCTGACCGGATGTGATTACGCCGTGTAAGTGACGAATCAATCAATCATATAGCGCATGCGTAGTGTCATCAAATATCACCAATATTGCATGTATATATTCATGCTTCTATTTTCAGTAAAATCGTCGCATCTATGTCAAAATTCGTATTGTATCTTGTATTATGATATCGTTAAAATTTCATTCATCCTTCACATACAGAAAATAACGAAATAACGAGCAAATGTTATAATAAGAGCATTAGATGTAGAACTGTTTTTTTTTTTTAAATGTTGACGACCAATATTTTAATCATTTGTTTATGATTTTGTTCTTATATATTTGTATTAATTCCGCTGCTTATGTCATATCTTAAAACACTTGACAGTCTTTAGTAGTCACTCATGCATGCATTACAATCATCGAATTGTTTACCATGTATATAATGGGAACTATGTTCTATACTGCAAACACGTAGCCACAAGTATGTCAGTAATGTGACGACTTGTCAATGGAACTGTAATCAAATGAAGTGCTCAGGATGACAAACATATATATGTACAGTTTCTAGTATGCGTATTTTCTCTATCTGTACTAAGAAAACCGCTGCTCTAATTTTCTCTGGTTTGGCTAATTCCATATTTTCTCGATTGATAGTTCTTACTGACGTCATAGATTAGGGCTGTTTTGAGGCAAACATGTATACATTGCAATGCGATGAGTCAGTTTTCTAGGAGAAGGTTTGTACATCTGTTCTACCGATTGTAGTTAGATTCTTCCTGGAAAAAAAGCTGTTCAAAATTATAGTTTTTACTCCGCTCCTAGGATCACGAAATCAAATTGATTTCCGCAGCATTGTTCTGGTAAAAAATCAAAATTATGAAAAAAAAAACCGAACGTGTTAAATGCAGACGCTTTAAATGAATTTCATGTTCATGGAGTTGCATATTCATTTCACTTATTAAATTAGGAACTATAATTGAAATAGTATTTACTAGGCTTTGTTTACTTCCATAAACCTATTTGTTTTTGTACATTATATATATATATATATATATATATATATATATATATATATATATATATATATATATATATATATATATATATATATGGAAAAAATCAATTTCTCAGTATGACTTCTTCACTGAGCATCGCCTCTAGAAATAAAATATGTAGAACTAAGTAGGTAAAGCATTAATTACATTGGGGTCTATGCTGTATTTATTACTGCGCTGACTTTTTGCCAGAAAACGGAAGCATTTTTTGGCAGTGTGTCGACGTTTCAAGTGTTCTAGAAAACACATACAGCCCAAATTTAGAATTCTGCACACACTAAGCGATATCACAAATAATCAGATATTATTTCTATATTGGATTTCCTTTGAGAGTACTGTATCAGTGATTGTAAGAATGAAAATACACATTATTTGGAAATAGAAAAGTTGTATTAGATCATAACGCATGACTACGATAAGACCTTGTAGACTTATCGTAAGGGATACACATTCATCAAATGTACAAATCATTTGTTTATAAAGCGTTTACTTACCCTTGATATTAGTTTAGATAGAAACTTCAATCATGACGGGGCAATAAACAACGCAATATAAAAGAGGGAAGCCGAGTAGAATTTCTTATATATAAACTGATAGCTGGTGTTCTTCTGACTGACGTACTTTCTAGGTGTTCTTTGGTTTATTATCAAACGTACAAACCATAATAGACCGGTCTAGAAAAATGTATACCATGCGGGTACTCAAGGCTTATACCATTCAGATACTGAGGGTGATAGGGATGAACAGAGAGAAGTGTATTTAGTTCATCGGTGAAAAGTATTTTTTTTTTTTGAAACACATATCACTTCAATACTGAACACTGGTAATGAGAAAAATAACAAAATGAAAATTACATAAAGCCAATGTCAAGAATTGAAACGTTCATCACGTGTGTTTGCTTTTCGGAAAAAGATTAACACTATCACGCTGCATTCATCAGCTAGTAATCTGACATAATTTTTGCCCGAGGTACAAGATGATAACGATGCAGTAAGGGCCTTTCAATATGTCTTGGGCCCAATTAACTTTAGATAAACACGTTGTCGCACTCCTTATGACATGCTATTGGTAACATTAGCCTGCTTGCTGGCGAGTGAACGTTTTAATGAGATAGGAACTGTTTGACCGTGTATGACAACTAAATCCAAAAGTTAAGAAAAACAAATAGTAATCACAATCATAAAGCAGAAAGACAGCAAATAACACAGGCGATATGGATGAATGGTAAATTGACTGGAATAAAATATATCATACGAATATAAAGATGAAATATACGAGAAGTTCTTAATATTTTGCATTCCGCCTTAAACCTGGTGATTGTGTCATATATGTATAAACGGATCGTTGCGCAACCAATAAATAAACCTATAATTTCGTATCATTGTACCTGAAAATTATTATATTATATCCAAGTGGATATAATGTTCCCCACTAAGGAAAATGTTTATGTCCCAAAGTCATTTATTTTCCTTTACAGCACCTGATCCCATCTCTGGATTTTGCGGAGGAACTGATGTCTATGTATTTTCATGTACTCCTCCACGATTAACTCTCAACTCGTACTCAAACTTTTCACAATCCACTCCAAACCTCATGCAACATCGCAAACATTTCAAATGTAATAGAGAAAAATGTTGTTTAAATTACCGCCTTCCTAAAAGTGACACTTTACAGATCTAACATTTGGTATTGGTGAATTTTTAAGTTTCATAATTACACTAATATTATATGTGCCATATATCATTTCAAGCAATTGTCCTTTATGGTCAATGGTACGAATGACTATATATATATATATATATATATATATATATATATATATATATATATATATATATATATATATATATATATATATTTATATATATATATATAAATTATGTATATATACTATTTTGCAAGGCGGCGGGTAATTTGATTGGGAAAACTATGAACAATCATCGTGTCGACACACTAGACTTATCTTCCTCTAGACCACCATCACCTGAATATGTGAAAAGTCGCCAAATCATTGGTGGAATACGGATAGCATTGTCCTGAGGTTAATTCTAACATGATCTTCCTTGCCGCAAATTCACAATAAAAAAAATTGTCGTAATGATATTGAGTATTGCGCAAAACTGCAATAAATCTTTAAATCCAAATCTGATGTACGTGGAATTGTTTTCAAAATTATTTTCATCTCTTATTCAGATGGGCGCCAAATATGATCCATCTGCTGAGGCTGAGGTCAGACATTGGATAAAGGAACTGTTGAGTGAGGATATCGGAGAGGGGTCAATGGCTGTTGAGAAGAACCTCAAGGATGGTGTTTTACTTCTCAAGTGAGTACATGTATTTGATATCATACTGTGTCATAAAGGACCTATCTATAACAAGTATCCTTAAGTTATAACCATACCCATAACCATAATCATACACATAACATGTTTGTCCTCAAATAAGAAAAGCGAGTGAACCAGACGGGAACTAATATTCAAAAGAAACACACATACATGGCGATCTCTCTCTCTCTCTCTCTCTCTCTCTCTCTCTCTCTCTCTCTCTCTCTCTCTCTCTCTCTCTCTCTCTCTCTCTCTCTCTCTCTGTGTGTCCCTGTCTCTCTCTCTCTCTCTCTCTCATATCTATTTGAATAAAAATGTTGCTTTATTGCAATTGGAAGAAATAGAATTTGCTGTCGAATATCATAGAATTTATACCGTGTGTGCAAAAGATTACACGATTTAAAAATTATATTATGTAAAATAGGGTTTTCAAGTTATTTCTCTGACGTTGAACTTTTATTTTCAGGTTATTACATAAACTGTACGAAAACACATCCAATTTGCCACCAAAATGCAGTAAAATGAAATTAAAGATCAACAACCAAGAAACTCCTTTTAAGCAGGTAAAAATTTTCAGCTTTAAAAAGAAATATCTATTTTACATTTTATGGTTTGTGTGATCAGGTTCACAGTTTCTGAAAATTTAATCTTAAATATATTTGTATAGCATTTCATCCTTGATGATACATGTGATCCAGTTGACTGGTGGTAAAACATTAAACCCTTGATGGTTGTATTTATAGTCCAATTGAATGGTTTTAGAACATAACATCCCTGATGGTGTATGTGGTACAATTGACTGATTGTAAAAATTACATCTTTGATGGTGTATGTGATCCAGTACATTACTCCCTTGATTGTGTATGTGGTCCAATTCAATGGCTGTAAAAATTAAATCCTTGATGGTGTATGTAGTCCAGTTGACTGATTGTATACCATTACATCCTTGATGTTGTATACGATCCAGTTGACTGCTTGTAAAACATTACATCCTTGTTGGTGTATGTGGTCCAGTTGACTGGTTGTATAGCATTACATCCTTGATAGTGTATGTGGTTCAGTTGACTGGTTGTAAAATATAACATCCTTGGTGGTATATGTGATCCAGTTGACTAGTTTTAAAACATTACCTTTTTATGATTTTTATATAAGATATTATTATTATTATTATTATTATTATTATTATTATTATTATTATTATTATTGTTGTTGTTGTTGTTGTTGTTTTGCTCTACCCATAATAGTGCAACTCTTATTATTCATTCCACAGATGGAAAATATAGAGCTATTTCTAAAAGGTGCCAACGCATATGGTGTCCCCTACAACAGTTTGTTCCAGACAGTAGATTTATTCGAAGGAAGAAACATGGCCATGGTTATTGCCACAATCTTGCAAGTTGGTACAGAGGTAAGAATCAAATATGTAACATTTACATTCCCATATTACTTATCGTTGGTATATACATAGATTTCATTGCAAAACGTTGTTCTATCTTCTGATAATGATAGCTGAAACTATTAATAGCACTTAATCATTTCTGTACATATTATCTCTTATATAAGCATGTTTCTGTCCATCTGTTTTATATCTTGTATAATACAAGTCTTAGGCATGAAATTTGTTTCTGATGTGCTTCAAGCTTAGTAGATGTTGTTGTTGTCACTCTATGTTCTGTCTGCTAATAAATATTTCTTTCTAAAGAAAATGTATTCTGTTAAATATGGTACAAAAATGTGAATCAATCCTGGACATGTATTGACAAAAAAAGAGAAAAAAAAACAATTTACGTTTATGACATTGTAATGGGCTTTATATTGATATGATTTGTTTACAGTTTATATATAATAACTATGTGTATTGTTTGTCTATCGTCTCATAGAAACATTGGATCGGATCTGCAGGACGCCAGCCCTGCAGACTGATCCCTGATTTTCTTTATAAAGACTTGAGTCCGGAATTTTACCTTTTGGAGACTTAGTTAAAAATATTTGAAAGCCAGATTGGGGAATGCGGCTATCATTTGTGTTCTACAACAATTTCAAACCATCATCGCAGATGACGTGTTGCTTTTCTGGTTAGATGTTTGATCTACCAATAACATTTAAAGTGTAAGTTGGAATTTCCATTTGAGTCATTTACATACCCTCCATTATCTATAAATATTTTCATTATATATATATATATATATATATATATATATATATATATATATATATATATATATATATATATATATATATATATATATATATATATATATATATGTACAGGTTCATATTGTATTTTTTGATAAGTTTAAAAAGACTAAAACGACTACAGGCCTGAAACAGAAATTCCAACTTATCTATATATAATGCACGGTAGGTATGCTATTAATTATTAATTAATATGTTTGATTCGTTTTAGTGTCGTGTTTCTGCTGTTCTCGCTTGTTTGTTGTCGTGCGTAGCTTTAACACACTTTTGTGTTCGCAGATGTTTTGTCGGCATATGCTCAATTACTTCTTGAATGCTTCTTGCTACAACAAGATTTCATCGGGAGTTTGGTTTTAAGGTAATCATAGTCTAGTTACCTCTCCCTCTTTTCAATATCCTAAATATACCATACCTTTAGTAGAGATTAAACTATTTAAGGTTCTTAGAATGATTCTTATTGATGCTGAATAAAACTAAAAAAAATCTAACATTCCAATGAGATATACATATATTCAGAAATCCTTAATATTAAAGACTTTTACGTTATTAGATATTCACGAAGGAATATTAACCAAAAATATGTTTCAGAAAATAGAAATATGACTCTTTGATATATTGCAAATAGTGAGTATAGCACATGTACTATTTAATGATTCAAGGTTGATTTCGCGTGAAACATTTGTAAGATTTTTTTTCAATAAAGTGTCGGTCCGCTGTAAGTCAGTCTTTTGTTTTCTTTTACGTCATATTAGTTCGAATCTATACAGATACATCCATTTGATCAATGCATCGTACAGCATTTAAAGGTTTCACGCCATAATAGGACAAGCCCTTAATCACAGTGCACGTGACAGACTTGTCCTTGCACGTGAACATTTAGAAGATGATACCATTCAGACCTCCCGATGAAATCACGTGCTCTATAATACGCCAAGTTACTACAACAATTTGCGACATTACAAGAGAGTTTGTATGTTGTAGGCCCAGCGAAACAGTTTCAATGGACCTACTTGCGGATCAAAACCAACAGAAAAGCACGCAGCACATTTCACCTACGAGCAGCTCAAACAATCTCATGGAGTAATTGGTCTTCAAAGCGGCACAAACAAATTCGCTACTCAAAAAGGAATGAGAATTGGAGCAGTGAGACATATTGCCGATATCAGAGCTGACGACTTGGTACAAGATGGACAGAGCACTATTGGTCTACAAGCTGGTTCAAATAAATTTGCTAGTCAGAAAGGCATGACTGGTTTTGGAGCTGTGAGACATATCTCAGATATCAGAGCTGATGAGTACGACAAGCAATCATCAGGCGACATCAGTCTTCAATCAGGTACAAACAAGTTTGCCTCACAGAAAGGTATGAGAGGAGGTTTTGGAGCTGTCCGTCATATTTCAGATATCCGGGCCGATGAATATGCAACTGACAGCAAATCACACATCAGTCTGCAGTCAGGTACAAACCAGTTTGCATCACAACAAGGTATGACTGGTTTTGGTGCTGTACGTCATATTGCAGATATTAGAGCCGATGACCTGGATAGGGAGGCAGCCGGCACTGTAAGTCTTCAGTATGGTACTAATAGATTTGACAGCCAGAGAGGTATGACAGCGTTTGGAGCACATCGTCACGTATCTGATATCAAAGTAACTGACTTAGCTGAGGAGATGAGATTGAAACAGGGAGGCGATGTAGTAATGCAAACAGTCCCTGATACAGAGGAATATGCAGAATAAGATTCAAATGTTTACAAACACTGTCATCAATTTTTGAAATAATGGAAACGGTGGATCACCATCCTATGACTACAAACGAATATTTCGCAATTTCATTGAGTAAATGGGAGACTGAATTCATTTTAACATATTCAATTGTTTCTTACTAATTTCGATACAAGAGGACTATGAACATTTAACATCACACGACGTCGTATGATGAACTAGGGTATCTGGAGGAACACTTGAACATGCGTATTGCAAATTTTCCTGTTGTCACGCTTTGTATGTCAAAATGAGGTAGATTTAAATATGCTTCGGCAGAAATGAAAACTTGTAAATGTCTGTCGTACTCTTTCTCGCTTTAACCATTTTTCTCATTTTGAAATTATCGAGCAGTTGCATCCCCGTAGATTCCACGGATTGTTCTCAGTATATCCCAAGGGCCCTTAAACCGGAAACCGGAACCGGAAATGTTGAACTTTCAAACTGGAGATGTGCAAATTCTTTTTCACTGGACGCTCCAAGAATTTTTATTTTCTTACAAAAATTTGTACAAATTAGATTCGTATTGTCATGGAGGAGTTTATAAACTATGAAATGCGTATCTTAATTTATTACACTGTACGTACAATGTGAAATTTTAAGATTTAAGATGTAAAGACGCTGTGTTGTGAATAAATTAAATATTTTATCCGAATTTATCCTTATTTCTTTTATCTGTAACATGAAATTATGAGTAGCAATGTATCTTAAAGTGAATCTCAAAGTGGTGAAAAAAATGTCCCACTTGTAGTCTTACTCGCCATGGAGATGATGTTTTATTTTCAATTAAGTTGTTTTCTAAAGTTAATTTTGGTGATGGAAGAGTGATCATTGACAGTAACATATCACTTCTGAATAGCATATATTTGTATCGCCATTGGACTTTGATATTACAATGTTTTGGAATATGCACCTTCATGTGTTTAACATAGTAATTTAAAATTTCATTTACGACAAATATTCACAAAACAGAAATAATGCTTTTTCTCCATGGAAAGATGATTATGTTCATGTTGTTGACCTTTCTATTCTATATTTACATGAGATGATATTTTGATTATTTTTGGCTATCCGATGATGGCCAGTAACGTATATTTACATCAGATGATATTTTGATTATTTTTGGCTACCCGATGATGGCCAGTAACGTACAAGGAATTGAGTAAGGATCTGCCCTAGAATTGGGTCAAAATGAAAAGTATTACATAGTTTATTTAAATTGCACTGTTCCTATTTAAAAAGTTCATCCTAGGTGTCACGGAAATATATTAGAGTAGTCCAATTCAGTTTTGGAAATATGTTTAGCACTGTTGCAATAAACTGAATTGAATCTGTTTTTGAAACATACAATTGGGCCTTTCATTGAATAGTTTAGCGGTAGAGCGTTCGACTCGCAAGTGGAAGGTCTCTGTCTCGATTACTCGCACCTGTTTACACCAAACAATTTTTTTATTTGCCTAACATTCGACATACTCTATCAGCTGAGCTCCAATTTTAAACAGATTTTCTAAAGAGAAAGTAACAAACTTGCATATCCCTTTTGTAAACATCTCGGACGTAGTTTTTCTATGACCTGTACAAAATAGTTTGCAAAAGACAATACAAATATATCGTTGCTTTCCTTTGTGAAATTAGACCTAACTACAATTTGCCATATTTCAATTCCGTCCTCAAATAGACATTATATACAGTTCTATTCAAAACCAATTCCAATGTATTGTTATAATGCTGTTACGTGTACTTCATAAGCGAAGCATGATGCAGAAGTCAGTCATGAATGTCGAACACTTACTTCGCTTATATAATTGTATTTATGCTAACACTGGGTCATAAAATGCAAGCATAGCTTTCTCGCAAGCAATCTGATATACATATCAAGAAAATACGAACCTATTCATTAATTACTACAGGAACTGGAGGATATGTCTCTATACAAATGTACAAATTTCTGATATACCTAACTACAAATGGTAACCTTTAGCTCTCGGTTTAAAGCCAAAAAATATTTTAGAAGTGGATGTAATATTAAGAATTAAATTGATAATCTTCATCAAATTTTATTTTGGATTTACGTTTAATCCGTATTTGATGATATATCAAATGCTATATCTGAAATAAACTAATTGTAGGTAGATTTGTTTATAAACTGAGTCAAATGACGATAACATGATATATAAAATGATGTTAATGAAAATTAAGATTATCTTTATAAGTGCTATGGCCGCTTTGTGTTCTTACGGTAAGAGCGTTCGATCTGCAAGCGAAGAGTTAGGGATTCGATTCCCGGTACTGGGCCATACCAAAAAAAATTTAAATGGTAGTGAATGTTTCTTCGTTAAGCATTCGGCATACGAAATGAAAGTCGTGAGTCTTTCGGATGAGACTTAAACCGAGGTCCGTGTCACGGCAGGTGAGGCACCTGAAAAAAACCCACACTGCATTGCCGTCATTCCATAACACAGGTCAAAATTTGCGGCACTTCACCCAAAGCTGTTGACATCTCCATATCGATACTATTTACAATGCCAAAGTTATACTTTTAAAAATGCGGCCAAAACAAATGCTGTATACTATCGTTTCTGTCAATAAGACTTTAATATAAAGATATGATATCGAAAGAAAAAGTGGCATCATACTAGGCTAAACAATAAATCTAATTGTGTTCTAAAAGTGAAAAATTATTGATGGGATGTAAAAACAAGAAATAAAGAAATGTTAAGGGAGGCAATTCGTGCTGTGTTGAGTCGATGATACTAAGTGAGCAAACAGGCCTAGATAAGAGAAAATACAAATTTTGGAGAGTGTTATCCCCCATCAAATGTTCAAAATAAGCAAAATAATAGAACTTCATAATCTAATTATCATAGTTCAGAATAAATACGTTTGCTGGCATACTTGTGAACACAGTCATTTAGTATGGTATTGATCACATATTTATCGGTGAAAATAAATGTGGTCACCATTTTTAGAATTTAAACAATTTTGGAAAATTTCAAATATTTGATGATTCATCATGAATACATTTAAGCTATATGCTGCTATTGTGCCACTGAATCTTTATATGACGATAAAGAAAATGCTATCACCAGCAGCAATTTAAAATAGTTATAATCTTTAGGTTGAAATATGATAACACGTTCCGCTATTTAAAAGTGGGATAATAAAGCTTCAAGTAAAACTAACCCAATCTTTAATTACCGGTGATTAGATCCTGATTTCCCGCCGATCTTGGTTTCACAGACCATTTCTCTTTAACTGCGGTCCCGTGACTTTGAGTGGCATAATGATACAGATACGAACAAAAAACATAAACGTCGTCATAGTAACTGATTGTTTCTTGACGTCGTTTTCCGTGAAGAATCTATAACATTTTGCCACTCAAAGTTACAGGACCGCAGTTATCGTGAAAGGGTCTTTTATCTATCTTTCGCTGAAAATCGCGATAACTTTGTTTACAATAGCTTTGTCATACAATATTAAGTGACCCGGTAATAAAGATGAAATGTTTTTCAAACGAAAGCGAAATTGCTATCACAGACAATAGAATACGGTTTCCAGCATTAATTTTGCTCGTGGTCTCCACCCTCTCAGTCCTGACCGGTGCTAGCGTTACGACTTTCGTGAAATTTCCCTTAAACTCCAAACTAATTCTATAGTCTGCACGAGGAATTTCGAAATATAGAGACTATGTATGGTACAATTATCTCCCCTCAGTGAATTCATTTCCTCTACAATCTATGAAGGCAAATATTTGATTATATAATGCAATAAAAAGGTCAACAACATGGCTGTTTGCTCATATAATGTCTCAATTTAAGAGAAAGTGATTCATGACACTATACTCGTAGTGTGACCGGTCAATAGTGGATATTCGCCACTTCTGTACGTGAACTTATTTTAGCGGTATTCTAATATTAACGCCTGTCGCGCTCAAGTCATTGCGCTAATTCAAGAGCAGGGCTAAAATTTATCCATCCTGTCATTCTGTAAACATGACAAAGCTAATGAAATTAATTGCGCGAATTTAAGATTGCGCTAATAAACCTATACCCCCCCCCCCCCGGGAGCTCTTAGTTATGAGTGCGATAATTAAATACACAAGCAGTATATAGCAATCACGGATTTTTTAAGATCCACGACTCTCAATTTGCTCTTTTATACATTGCCTTGGGACTTTCATTATTGTTCATGATTTAGTTTCGTGTCTTCATGACACATTCTTCCCAAGACATAAAACGCAATAAAAGGGATGCATATAAATTCAAAGAAGTATTCAAGGCAGAGCATGTCAATCACAGGCTCGGTTTTCTTTTATTTTTTGGTTTCAAGTAATACGTAGAGAAACCAAAAAACCTCGAATTGCTTTTGTAATGGATATTTCTCCTACACTGGTATAAGTGCCGGTTACTGGTTCCAATCTGGGTTAGTACTCAAGACATTTAATACAGTTGGTGACTGCTCCGAAAAAGGAAACTGTTCTTATAATTTTTAAATTTTAGAGTAATTTAAGAATTGCAACCGATTAACTAAGAGTGACAAGTAATTAAGTGCAACGTACATACAGTCTTAAAGTTGAAGTTGAAAACGTACAGCTTTGGTTTTATTTCAAAATACATGTATTTACAATCAGGGGGTCATTGCTACTGCTGATGTTTGCATTCATACATAAACCCCAGTACCTGATTTCGGTACCAGCTGAATAATTTATATTTCTGTAATATTTTGAAAAAAAATATTGCCATTGTTTAAATTCTGACTTTCTCAAAAGCGAACATAGTCATCTTTCTACGGCGTTTATACTGTAAAGGACATAACAACATACTAAGGTTTAGTATTTAACCTTGTCGTATACCACCCTTTCATTTCGGAAATATCAATATATTTAAACTTCGGGCTCAAATGATTATATGTCTTATGGACAGAAAATTACGTCTTCAGCTTTTATTTTGCTCATATATATTTTTGGAAAATCAATAACTTTGGTAATACATTAATGAGTATCTAAATATTTTTTCTATGTCTTAAACGTTTTGGAGACTAAGTAGCATATCAATTGATTAAATGTCGGCTACGTCATTGATGGTATTTGGGAATGTATCAAAGGGTCATTAGCTGTGCTTACCAAAAAAAAAATATTTTGAATTTTCGACTTTTACTACTTGTACAATAATAAATAATATATATATATTCTTATATATATTTTGTGAAAAGAAAGACAGGCCCATTGTGGTATTCATATACAAATAGTAAGGTTGGGTTAATCAATTGCAATTGAACAAGTGCCAAATCTGGGTTTCTCAGGCAATTTTCACAAAATATATAGGAATTTAAGAATGTGTACGCCTGCGTATATCTTTTTTATTGTATATCAATCTAAGTATTAAAAAGGGAAAGAAATTGAAAAAAAACATAGGTAGTGCCCATTTAAGGCCATTAAACTATTTAGAATATTATTAAGAATACCAAAGTTATAGTTTTATAAAGAGGCCAAAACAAATGGCCAAAACGATCGTTTCTGTCAACAAGACAATGGCGCGTTTAGGTAAACTGCGTGTGGACATAGAAACAGCTGTCATAACACATATCCTAAAATACTGAAATAACCTAATTGTCATTGAACGCGAATTTGAAAACAAAACTTATTAATTTCCTTAACATGTAAAACAAGTCTTCCATCATTACTCGGCATTCTGGAGAATCACTATCCATACAGGATTTGGAAATGACAGACTTTTTTCACTTAATTTTTAATCCAAGCATACCGACATTTTCTTACGCAGTGTAACTCTGTCATTATACGTCACATTTAAATTATTTAAGTTCATTGAAATTGAAAACTTTAACTGTGTATACGACTTATGACAATTCTTAAGAAATATGATTTTTCGGAATTGCACTACCAACAGTTAAAAGAAACGGAGTTAGCAGATTGTCTAAGTATAAACGTAAATGATCAATCTACGTTTTTTATACTAAAGTAATACTATAGTAATATTTCGCACTGATAGTACCATCTAATTTCAAAATTTTCTAAAGTTGAGATATTTTTACAGTGTTTAATCTTGGATGAATGTGGCTATGAATTTAGAATTATTATTTGACCTTCTGAAAATCTATTTTAAATTGGAGCTCAACTGATAAAGTCTAATTGACACAAACGATTATCTTGAGGACTTTGGTAGTATGTTTATAGTATATTTTTTATTAGTTAAACGGTCCCAAAGAGTAAAAAAATCCCAAGATTTAGAACGATATTTACATCCAAGGTACTTACCATGTTAAGAACACCGATATGTCAGTTTCCCTGGTCAACATTTGAAGCCCTTCCCCTACACTTGACGACTTCTTCATAATAGTGTACACATATTTCCAGAATGGTACAATGAAAACGATGAATGTTTAAAAATAATTGAAAATGTTTACACTTAATTTCCAAACGCGCTTTTTCGCTTTTGTGATACATTTCCATCATTGAATGCACTCAAGTTCAAATGGTGTTTGTAATCATCAAATCCAAACAGTGGATCTATTTCAAAATTATTTGAGTACAGTGGATTTGGTTTATGTTCTGGAATGTTGATAAGGAAAACGCAGTGGACTTGCCGGCTTTGTTATTACTGGACAAACAACAGTAATGGTGGCACTCACACAAGAAACAATATAACAGAGCAAGATTATGTGAACCATCTGAAAACACGACATGGACTTTACAGCTATAAAAACAAAGGAATTTTCAAAATCATGTTCTGTTGAAATACAAATAAAGAGGTAATATGAATACGTAGCTGTGTCTATAGCCTTGCATGTTGATCTCTGTGAAATTCGAAATTGTGCTCAAATACAATTAAAATACAATGTAAATAATATACGTCATGTACCGATAACTAAACTAAAGTACCAGGTTATTATTATCATTATTATTATTATTATTATTATTATTATTATTATTATTATTATTATTGCAATTATTATTATTATTATTATTATTATTCACTAATTTTCTCAAAACCCAAAATTAAATACGCACTTCAGAAATGAGGGACCTACCCGAAGTCAATATCCGTCCAAATTCAAAAACTGTGGACCACATTTTCTATGATCTTATTTGTTTCTTGTCTCAAATTGTTCTTCTGATTAATTAAAGTTCTCTTATGTGGTTATTAAGTCCAACTGTTTCTTTACTTGTCCTAACTCTGATTTTGGGCAAGATTTAAATTTGAATGAAATTGATTTTCTCCTCCATTGTTAACCATCAACATATAACAATACAGATTAGTGTAAAACGTATCATCTGCCTTTTGTTTTGTTTGTTTGGTTTTTTTTTACAACGGCATCTTTATTTCATATAAATTATTTTCTTTGTCATCGACATGTTTTGCTTTTTTACATATAGTTTGTGTTTTTTTTTTTTGTAATCTTTTGTTGTTTTTATTCATCTGATCGTTTAAGGATTATATTTGATTATATTTGACAATTGTGGACGAGAAATAGATTACAAAAATCCATAAATAGTAATAATCCTGAATTTCGTTTTTGTTCATTTTGTTGGGTTGCGACATGCACTTACTAAACATATTTGTCTTGTATGGCAAAAGAGATCAAACTTACACTATGTTCAACTAATTATAATATTTATTCTTTTTTCTGTTTTGTGAGGGTTTTTTTAGTATCCCGATATACAGGTACCCATGGCCATACATACTTTTTAAATATACTTTTTAAGTCAGGAATGCTTCAAAAATCAAACTTCCGCTTCTTATGGTCGTTACTAGTGTTCTATAACACTGAGCTCAGTGTTGTTTCGTTTTTTTAAATTTATTTTTGGAATGCAGTTGTCTTTGTTCCCCAGCTTTACTTACAGTTTTTGGCGTGTTGAGTATCGTAATTTGACGAGTGCAGTTATTTGAATGCTGGATGTCGGTTGGATGAGAAAGTATGTAACATATCAAAAACGTAAATACTGGAAATATTTAATATTCGGTTTAGAGATAACAATTTATTTTATAAGTATCTAATCGAAGGATGAACATCGTATGATTGAATACTATATTTTACGTTTCGGTAATACTGGAATGTGTAATACAATATAAAATGTATTTAGCATCCTAACGTTTTCGTTTTATATCTTTTAGGCTCAACGAAATGGTTACAACGGTCCAACAGCAGGTTCTAAGCCAACTGAGAAATATGGCCGTCAATTTACATACGAACAACTGAAGTCGGGTCATGGTGTCATTAATCTCCAGTGCGGTACAAACCAATTTGATTCGCAGAAAGGCATGACCGGATTTGGCGCAGTTCGCCATATTTCTGATATTAGAGCCGATAAATTCGACAAAACATCTGAAGGGATGATAACTCTGCAGGCAGGAACAAATCAATGGGCGAGTCAAAAGGGAATGACAGGAATGGGAGCGATTAGGCATATTTCCGACATCAGATGTGACGATGCAAGTCTTGAAGGAAAAGCTGTCATTAGTTTACAGAGTGGCACAAATAAATATGACAGTCAAAAAGGTATGCGAGGATTTGGGGCTGTACGCCATATATCTGATATTAGAGCAGACGACCTCTTGTTAGAAGGTACAGACAAAATATCGCCTCAGATGGCTTACACCGGCGGCGACAGTCAGAAAGGTATGCGAGGATTTGGTGCCCAGAGACATTGTGCCGACATAAAGATCGTCGACCTTGCAGATGAATACTGCCAAAAAACAGGCTACAAACCACCAAGGTCTATTTTGAAAGCAGATAGTGATTAAATGTACAGTGTGGTAAAGAGGACATCTGAGAAAGGACATGCGAACACACTATCTTGTGTTACTTATTTTTGTCAAATATTTCGATATCTTAAATGCTTGTCTAATCAAAATCAATAATAAAGATGAAAATGTTTTTATATGAAGAAAAAAACAATTCAATGAACAGACCATGAATCAAACAAAATGTGTAAACTTTCTGTGCTATCAAAGAGTCAGGAAAAAATCGTTCTTCCGGGTTTGTTCCATTTACCACAAAAAAGCGCATTAATTTTATTTTTTTTAACTAAACGCCGTTCACAAATCCAATTTTAGTTTTTGTTGTATGTATCCTTTATCACTTGTTTGTCTCCAGTAATAAATCAAAGAAAATGAACGAAAGATATAAGTTAATATTGGACGTGTTTGGAATGAAAATGTCGTTGAACAAAGTGGTCCAATATATTTTGGACTGTTGTACCATTTTGAGGAAGCTTGCATATCAAAATGAACCGATAATGATCAAATATAAATTATTGTTATAAAATAGAATTTGTGTATACAAAACAATAAATGCCATTGGTTGCTATGTAAAATGTTTTTTTTTCTTATTTACATTTGCTATTTATTCAG
Organism: Atrina japonica; assembly: GCA_030159075.1. Lineage (NCBI taxonomy): Eukaryota > Metazoa > Mollusca > Bivalvia > Pterioida > Pinnidae > Atrina > Atrina japonica. The sequence continues at coordinate 412,827 of BROG01000111.1, forward strand.
CATCAAACTTACCCGGCGTCAAGAAGTCTGTTTGAACTAGTTTTTGCAATTCAAATATGCATTTAAAACAGGTAAACTATGTATACATATTTCAAAGAAGAATTCTATTCATTGATCAGTATTTTTGAAAGAAGATTATTCATCAGATATTCCTTGTTATCCTATTTATCTATCTATCTATCTATCTATCTATCTATCTATCTATCTATCTCTGTCTGTCTGCCTGTCTGTCTGTCTGTCCATCAGTCTGTCTGCTTGCTCTCTGCCTGTTTGTTTATCTAACTGCCTATGTATTGATTTATATATATGGCTCTACCTATTACTCTTTTATATATATATATATATATATATATATATATATATATATATATATATATATATATATATATAGTTTTACAAAACAATTCTAGTGTTCTAAATACAAACTGCATCTATAACTTAAAAAATCAATTAGACAGAAAACAGGGTCGATATCTCTATGCCTTCTCTAAGTTTTAGCTTCGAAACACACACACACACACACACGCACACACACACATACAGATATATATATATATATATATATATATATATATATATATATATATATATATATATATATATATATATATATAGGCGGATAACTTCAAATTCAAGATAGATATTTTCCACAAAAATATGAAATTGATTAAATTACATGTTCCATATTTTTCTTTGCAGTGCCAGAGAAATGGATTCAATGGTCCAGTTATTGGAGCCAAACCAACAGAAAAACACATTGTGCATTTCACGGAAGAGCAAAAAAGAGCTGGGGAGGGCATCATAGGTTTACAGGCTGGAACAAATAAGTTAGCCAGTCAGAAGGGAATGAAGATTGGAGGTGCTCGTCATATTGCTGATATCAGAGCAGACGAAATGTCACGTGAGGGACAAGGTGTAATAGGTGCACAAGCAGGTACAAATAAATTGGCATCGCAGAAAGGTATGGCTATGGGTTCTGTCCGTCATGTTGCAGATATCCGTGCCGACGATATATCACAAGAAGGTCATGGTGTTATAGGTTTACAATCTGGAAGTAACAAGGGAGCAAGTCAATCGGGCATGGCATTTGGATCTGTTCGCCATATTGCCGACATTCGCGCTGATGAAGCAACACAAGAAGGTCAAGGAGTCATTGGATTACAGTCTGGCAGCAATAAATTTGCAAGTCAGTCGGGTATGTCGTTTGGAGCTGTTCGACACATCGCTGATATTCGCGCTGATGAAGCGACACAGGAAGGTCAAGGGGTCATTGGCTTGCAGTCCGGAAGCAATAAATTCGCTAGTCAAAAAGGTATGTCATTTGGAGCTGTTAGACACGTATCAGATATCAGGGCAGATGACGCATCACAAGACAGTCATGGCGTCATAGGAGCACAGATGGGCACTAACCAATATGCAACTCAAAAAGGAATGTCATTTGGGGCTGTCCGTCACATTGCTGATATAAGAGCCGATGAGTCGAGTCAAGAGGGTCATGGTGTCATTGGTTTGCAGTCCGGTAGCAACTTAGGAGCGAGTCAGAAAGGGATGTCATTTGGGGCTGTGCGGCATGTAGCTGACATTCGCGCAGATGAGTATGCTCAAGATAGTGCGGGTACCATAGGTCTCCAATATGGTAGCAATCAAGGCGCTAGCCAGTCTGGTATGTCATTCGGTAAAGGACGTGGTGTTGCCGATATCAAAGTCGAAGATCTTGCTGAAGCGTTGAGGCCGGACTACTGATGTTTTATAGACAGATATATAATGTAAATGTTTATCAATAATACCAAATGATTTAATTTTTTTTTTCTAAATTTGCTGCAGTTCTAACTTGCGCCACTCTTTAAATAATTGCAAAATCGAAGCGTAAGACAGCAAATCAGTTTGTAGGAATATCTTATAGATTATGAACGATTTAAAGTAACATCGATATGTAAAATGGGTAAAAAATATTCCAATTACGCTACGCGTTCTAAAAATTAATTTTTGTTGATCTGTTCATTACATTCGTCAAGCCATCGTATCATGATTTGAGTGACAAACACACTTAATGAATTTTTTACCATAATGTTTATATGCTAGCATATGCCAACAATAAAATTTATTATTATTATTATTATTATTATTATTATTATTATTATTATTATTGTTGTTTATTATTCATTTGAAATATTTTGAATTTTGCAAATTTCATTTTTTATAATTATTTCCAAAGTTGTTCCCCTGTATTTATTACTTTGATATGCATATTTTTACACAATATTCCGATATGATTGAAAACCGATCAATTTCGCCTTAAACTATGAGCACTTTTAGATATTTTACCTATAAAAATTTATTAGAATGATCAATGAAGAAATAGTTTGGTCCGCTACTGACTAACACACGTGGGAAAGTCACTGATTTTCGAAACTACGCTATCCCGTAATTACAGATATGCAATTTTATGAATGAATAAAACAATTTAAAAGAATTGATTTATAACTTATTGAGCATCAACACTTGAATGCCGTAATGTTAAAGTTGTTTGATGTTGCACGAGTCATTTGTATATTGCCACGTGTTTGTTGTTGTAGACACGTGCGCCGTATTGACAATTATCATTCCAATTAAATACAAACCTCATTCTCATCGACTGGAGATTTGTGTTTTTTTTACTTAAAGGGGCATTGGCTTTATTTACAAAATTTGTTGTTTCTACTTTTACTACTTGTACTTGATGTACAATAATAAATACGAGCTAAACACAGGCATACGAAATCTTACATTCCTGTATTTTTTGCGAAAATTAAGGTCTGGTCCGGTGTGGTATTCAATATACAAATAGTAAGGCTGAGTTAATCAATTTCAATTTGCAAAAGAGTCAAACCTGGGTTTCTCAAACATTTTTCACCAAACACAAACGAATTTAAGTATTTCTGTGCCTGTGTAGTACTATATTAATCTAAGTAGTAAAAAAGGGGCAAAATGAAAATAAAAATACAACTAATGCTCATTTTAAGCAAAATTAATTGAGATACTGAATTTTATGAATGATTTTGATAACAACTAAATGATAAACTTTGTAAATTATGAATTGTATGTAATAAAATATGAAATAAACGCAATAAACGGTAATTTCATTAAAAAAAAAAATAAATGTTATAAAATCTATAAAATTGGGGAAATACAAATTATTGCTAGCGTTTATTTGTTCTTTTAGCAGGAGTGTTTGGTTCTTAAGTTAAGAACTGCAGAATTATTGATATTTTTGTTCATGAAAATCATTAGATATATGTATTCGCATTTATATTGAAATTCATAATCACTATATCATAAGCAATGCTTTAATAAATAAATATTTTTAAATGATTTGTGAATTTTATTTTATTTTGATAGTTTAGTGAAGCAAATAAAGAAAACATTACAATGAATCTTTATCCATCGATCATACAAAATTCACTTAATGTTTGAATGCCGACACATGATCAAACCCAAAATGGATCAGTTTTTGAACTTTTAAGAAGGATTTGAATTTCTTTCGGTGAAAATTTTGCGTTGTTTAAGAAAAGTTATATGAATGTCATCTTAAAACGTTTTATTAGCCGATAATATTTAAAACGAAAGTACGTCTAACACCGTTGATTTTATGTGAATTTAGTATTTGCTGAAAAGATTCTGAAGTCGCCAAATTTACTTCCGGTTTTAAACAGAATAAGAATATGTCAATTGACATGGATATCACTTTAAATCTTTGAATGTATCAGGAATGAGGGTAATTTAACCGAAACCAAGTGATTGATTGTAGCAAATACAATGCAATTAAGGATAGTATTTACGGTGGAAATGAGTTCTATTCTTTAGGGCTGTATTTCTGTTACAATTAGATACATGTCTATGCAATAAATGAACCATAATCGAACCTCCCATTATTGTATTTTTAACCCTCTACAACACAGTCAGTGTTGTTTACAATGACTAGACAAAATCGGAAGTAACAGTGACACACAAAGATGAAAGCCACGTGATGATGATATTATATACTATTAGTGAGAACGAGAGAGGAGGGACAGAACGATGCCTCTTGATAATTTAGTTCTCTTTTTGTGTCTCTCACAGACACTGTCTAGATAGAGATCCTCAAGATTGAAAAAACAGATATTCAGATAAAAGTTATGAAAATAGAATATGAAAATTGGTTATTTAAAATAGAAACGTTGTTTCCTTACAATATGTACAGGAAACATGCAATATTAATAACAGCGGGTTTTAATATCTTAATATCAGTGTATATATATAAGGTGTAGTATAAACTTAAGTAAAATAAGTAACTTAAGTAAAATAAAATATCGAAATGAACCTGTGAGTCATGTATTTTCCACAACAATTTTGGATTTTGAAAAAAAAAGATGCATTAACCATTTTTCTCTACAAAAGTGGAATAAAATTAAAATTGTTATTAAACTTTACTTTCTTAATTCAAGACCTTTGGACTTTTATTACTCGAGATACCATCATCATCGTCGTCGTCGTCGCGATCATCATCTTCATCACCATCATCTTCATCATCATCATCATCATCATCATCATCATCATCATTTGGAAAAGCCAAGTTTCTGAATTAGTACTCTGATCAGTTGATATCAACTTATATTTCGTGCGGTAGAAAATTATCAAGCCAAGGGAAATAACTGAAGCAGAGTTGTAATTGCAGTATCAGTAAGCAGACGATACAACATGCCCATTCATAATAAAAGTCATTTACTCTTTAGTGACCTGTGTTTCTTTGATAACCTGAATGTTATGGAATTCCGTGAAGCTGAATCACGAGGTTTTGAAGCGGGAAGGTAAGGTACACCAACTATATCAGATCAGATATAAAATCATAAATGGTTATTTCCTGACATTTTATCAAAATATGTGTTCAATAATAATGTAATACTAGTATTTGCTGTCGGAGGCGGTATCATTTAAGGCAAGGGAAATAACTGAGAGAGATGATGTGTCAAAACTCTTGAAAAATAATGTCATACCGTTATTACGATTGACGAATGTTTAATTCTAACTCTCAAGAAAGCATGTGAATTTTATTCGTACCTTTTCTATATTTTTTCATCAAACATATCATTACCTAAAATGTGGAGTTTGCACATCGAACTGCATTCTCCAATGAATGTTACAGTATCAATATTTTAAGATACTTATTGATTTATTATGCCACCGATGTTGTTCGTGTTCGGGGTCCATTTGACTTGGTCCTTGGTCTCAAGTATGGTGACGATAGACAAACAATAAACTGTGTTGTGTTGTTGTATTGACAGAAAATGAGTTTTAAAAATGTATAACAAAACATGTATATTTTAAAACAGGAACCATAGTGACAGAAAGAAGGACAGATGTCAGGTGCTGTTAGTATATATTTCATATATTTCTTTTATTCTTAGAGTCAACGGAATGGATTCAACGGTCCAGTTGCAGGAACAAAGCCAATAGAAAAGCATATCGTAAAGTTTACTGAGGAGCAATTGAAAGCTGGCCAAGGAATAATTGGATTGCAAGCAGGAACTAATAAATTAGCCAGTCAAAAGGGAATGAAGTTTGGGGCTTCCCGACATATTGCTGACATACGAGCGGATGACATGGTACGTGAAGGACAGTGCGTCATTGGCCTACAGGCAGGAACCAATAAAATGGCGTCTCAAAGAGGTATGTGCATGGGTGCTGTCCGCCATATTGCTGATATTCGCGCAGACGACATTCTGCCGGATAGTCATGGTATAATTGGATTACAAGCTGGAAGTAACAAGGGCGCTAGTCAGTCGGGAATGTCATTCGGTTCTGTGCGTCATATTGCCGATATCCGAGCTGATGACGCATTACAAGAAGGTCAAGGCGTCATCGGTTTGCAATCTGGTAGTAATAAATTTGCAAGTCAAAAAGGCATGTCATTTGGAGCTTCGAGACATATAGCTGATATCAGGGCCGATGATTACACACAGGAAAGTCACGGAATAATTGGAGCACAAATGGGAACAAACCAATTCGCGAGTCAAAAGGGGATGTCATTCGGATCAGTTCGACATGTTGCCGATATACGAACAGATGACCCAAGTCTGGCTGGACACAGTATCATTGGATACCAGTCTGGTAGCAACTTAGGAGCAAGTCAGTCTGGAATGTCATTTGGAGCCGTTCGGCAGGTATCCAGTACCCCTGTTGGTGGATATTCACAATTTAACAAAACTATCACGCCATTTTACGGCAGCAGTCAGAACATAAACCAATACGGTGGCATAGCGTTCTCAAAGTCGCATGGCGCGTTACATGGAGTGCAAAGCTATGGACAGGCTTTCCAAGGAACATCTTTCTGAAGCTTTCGACCAATTCCTTTATTTGATTACAAAAATGAAGTTCTAATATATAATGTTAATATGAAAACTTTCGAAATATTCCTAATATGATTCTTAAAGTGATAAAAGGCAAATATTATGTGTAACTTTATACTCGATCTGACAGTAGGAATATTAGATGCGTGCAATAACTTGTGTCGGTTTTATAAAGTAAGGAAATGTTATAAGATTTTGAATTAACGATGCGTGAATTGTGCTGATGAACATCTGGACGCTATATACCGTGAAATGACAGCAGATCTCAAGACATTATTCCTTTACAAATTTTCATTTTTATTATTCCTTTTGTTTTTATTTTCAACTCATTTGTTGACCTTCTTACCGCCCATGTTCCATTTTCCTTCATAGAAATTAATAATCATTCCAACAAGTATCATTATTTATCTATTATCATTATGCATTAACCAGAAACCAGTCTTGGGTATTTTATGTCACGATTTGGCTTAATGTTTGAAGTCCCATAGTTGAAGAAAAACAGTCAGTCTTTCAAATAAAAATTAGCCTGATATTTTGATATTGTTTTATTTATAGAAAAAAACATTTTACAGATAATTTATTTAAAAGATATACAAACTTTTTATGGAGTAAAAAAAGTGTATATATATATATATATATATACGTATACGTATATATATATATATATATATGTATGTGTGTGTGTGTGTGTGTGTGTGTGTGTGTGTGTGTGTGTGTGTGTGTGTGTGTGTGTGTGTGTGTGTGTGTGATGGAACATCACTGTTAAGATCACCTAACTGACTTACTCAAAGTGGTCTGAGTTGTGAGGTGGTCTTTTAAGTGAGTTACTGTATCTATTAAATAATTATCAAGGGACTGGAAATTTAGGATCTGAAATGTGAGGTGGTCTCCTAAGCGAGGTGGTCTTTATGCGAAGTTCCAATGTATATATATATATATATATATATATATATATATATATATATATATATATATATATATATATATATATATATATATATAGTGTTGTGAGTTGTTGGTGTTGTTTTTTGGTATTTTGTGTGGTGGTTTGTTTTGTGTTTTGAGATATTTGTTGTGTTTTTAGGTTTTTTCTGCTTGTTTTTGTGAATTTTTTTTATTTTTTTTTATTTTTTGTTTTTTGTTATGTTTTTTTTGGTTTTTTTTTTTTTGCTTTTTTTTTTTATTTTTTCATATTTATATTTTGTTGTTTTTTGTATTTTTATTATTTTTTATTATTTGTTTTTTTTTAATTTTTTTTTATTTTTTTGTTTTTTGTTTAATTTATTATTTTTGTGTGTTTGTTTTTTTTTTATTTTTAGTTTTATTTTTTTTTTGTTTTTATTTTTTAGTTTTTTAGTATTCTTTATATTTTATTTTTTTTTTGTATTTTTTGTTTTTTTTTATCTTTTTTTTTTTTGTGTTTATTTTGTTTTTTGTTGTTTTTTGTTTTTTGTTGTTGATTTTGTTTTATTTTGACATTTTTTTTTTTAACGATTTTTTTTTAGTTGTGTTTGTTTTTTTTTTGGTAGTTGGTTTTTTTTTAGTTTAGTTTGGTCGTTCTTTTAGTAGGTGTTGAGGTTTTTTTCGGAATTTTGGTTCTTTTTGTTTGTGTTTTAGTTTTTGTCTTTTATTTTATTATACTTTCTTTCTTAGATTTTTTATTAGTGTTTAATATTTTTTTTATTTATAGTTTTTTTTTTTTTTATTTTTAGTTTTTTTTAGGTTTTTTTGTTTTAGTTTATTTTTTTTTAGTTTTTTTTTTTTGTTATATTTTTTTTTCTTTTTTTTTTTAAGTTTTTTTAGTTTTTTTTCAATTTTAGTTTTAATTTTATTTTTTATTATTTTATATGTTTAGTTCTTTTTTTTTTTTTTTTTTTTAGTTTTTACCTTTTATTTTTTTATTCTTTTTATAATATATTTATGTTTTTTATTTAGTTTATTTTTTTTTTTAGTTTATATTTTTATATTTATTTTTTTTAGTTTTTTATAGTTTTAGTTCTTTTTTTTTTTTAGATAATTATTTTTTTTAGATTTTTTTTTCCCATATTTTATTTCTTTTTTTATTTTATTTTATTTTTTTTATTTTTAGTTTTTTTTTTTAGTTTTTTTTTTTTTTAGATTTTTTTTTAGTTTTGATTTTCTTTAGTAATAGTTTTTTTTTTTTTATTTTTTGTTAGTTATTATATTTTTTTAGTAGTTTTTTTTTTTTTTTTTTAGTTTATATAAGTTGAAGAAAAAAACAGTCAGTCTTTAAAATAAAAAGTTAGCCTGATATTTTGATATTGTTTTATTTATAGAAAAAAAAACATTTTACAGATAATTTATTTAAAAGATATACAAATTCTTTAGGGAGTAAAAAAAGTGTATATTATATATTATATATATATATATATCGTATGTATTTTATATATATATATGTTGTGTGTGTGTGTGTGTGGTGTGTGTGTGTGTGTGTGTGTGTCGTGTTTGTGTGCTGGTTGTGTGGACCTGTGATGGGAAAAAATCACTGTTAAGGATTCAACCTACTTGACTTCCTCAAAGTGGTCTGAGTAGTTTTGGGGGGTGGTCTTTTAAGTGGAGTTAACTGTATCTAATTAAATATTATCAAAGGACTGGAAATTTAGGATCTGAAAATGTGAGGTGGTCTCCTAGAGCGAGGTGGTCTTTTATTGCGAAGTTCCAATGTATTATTATATATATTATATATATAGATTATATAATATATTTATATTATATATAATTATATTTTATATATATATATATATATAATATATATATATATATATATATATAGTGAAACATGGAGACTAACTCACATTTCGGGCCGTAAATGCGCAGTCTCTTCAAGAGAATATTAATAAAGTCTACACACTTGCTTAAGGTATCACTATGCCTCAACAGCAATGACGTATATTGGCCACGACTTCTCATATACATGTGACAACTATCATAAGGTAGTTTACTTCTGTATATGAAATGATCATATGTTGAACATGGTCAAGCACACGTAACCCATATAATAGTCATAAAGGCATAATACTACCTAGACGTGAAAATTTACGATAGAAAAGCCAAAATCATCACGTTTTCCATCGTATGTTCTTACTTTGTGAAACATAGTATGCACTTGAATATATTTAAACACTGTAGAAGTTTGTGTGGAAAATAAAACTGTAATCAATTTCATATACGTTAATTCAAACCATATTAATGGTATGTATTGGTATTCTTTCTATCTTTATTCAGACACGTTGAGCGCACTTCGAAGAAATGTTGTTTCTTGTGAGTTGACAATAAACAAACATCATTCTTTCCCTACAAATAAACGCACGACAAACACACACAGGGTATGATCATGAATTTATGGCGCATAAACTACCACTCCAACCATAGTCGACACCGACAGGTAGTAGATTGTTCTAGATGTGTGGAATAGTTTGAATGAGTGTTTAAATAACAAGACAAACTCTTGTTAAAAAATCTCCTTTGAACAATTTTAAGACCCTTTCTGAAATATGGATATCAATTTATCGATGATAATTCTAAAAAATATCAAAACTAAATTGACAACGAAAATTTTAATTTAAAAGAATGGCAACATCGAATATGATACAAAATTATATACTTATTTATACAATTAATACATACATTTTGCCCTTCATGGCTACATATTTACAAATACAATGTATATCAGTTATACGACAAAGGGTAACGTAACACGTGGGTCCGTTATCGTGGCTTTCCAAATTCAGTCACCGAGATGGGTAATATTAATAGTTGAACTTTGATAGAGGTATTTCCAGTTTTGAAGTTTTGGATATCAACGTTGATGTAGTTACTAGGTCGGGTCCTTGTCGCTTTGTAGTCCAGTGGGCATCTTGGATTTCTAAGCACTGTAGCTGTTACAAGCGTATCATACGAATGCAGTGTTGATGATGATAGCAGCAAACACACGCTCGATATCATTTCCTGAAAATAGATCACAAAATTAATTTAGTTAAATTTCATAAACATACTACCAAAGTTATAATGCTCAAGATGATATCGTTTCTGTCAATTAGACTTCATCAGTTGAGCTCCAGTTTAAAATTTATGTGTATTTTCTAAAGAGAAAATGGTATTATACAAGGCCAAATAATATCTCTAAAAGTATAGCCGAAATCCATCTAAGAGTACCCACTGTAAAAAATGACTATCTTAGCTTTAGAAATTTTGAATGTAAGTGATGTTATCAGTGTCAAATATTACTTTAGTATAAGATGAACAGCTGGTACCAAAATACTAGGTACTAGGTTTATGTATACCCTCGGGGAGTCAAACGGTCCACCAGCAGTGGCAACGACCTAGTGGTTATAAATTTTATAAACATACTACCAAAGTTATAATGCTCAAGACGATATCGTTTCTGTCAATTAGACTTTATCATTTGAGCTCCAGTTTTTAAATGAGAAACTCAGAAACACGGGATGCGTCTTTGAAATAATTATATATATATATTCAAGTACATATTAAGTAGAGAGGGATTAACATAACAATGCAATGAATGTCATTTTAAGTAAATACAAAACGTTCATGATAAAATCAGAAATAATCTTATGGCATTCAGTAAAATTCATTGAAATAGCACTTATATGTCGTTTATTAAAAAGGATAAACAGAAGTAATCTCAATTTTGTGAAAACATTAATTCCAGGGCTCGAAGCCACCAAATTTACTCTATACTCAAGCCCACTAATTTTTATCATTGTTTTACCAATTGTATGCCGTCAATATTCAAACATCGTACGTGAATTTACCTCAAAATCATAAAAAGTAGGTTGAGCTTGAGAATTGAAGGAACATGGCCCTGTAACTTGTCTAAAGCTAATAATTCTTTATAATTGTATTATAAATATTATAAACAAAATACCAAAGTTATAATGCTCAAGACGGTCGTTTCTGTGAATTAAACTTCATCAGTCATTCAGTATTGAAGTCCTAATTTCTTTTTTAAATAGTTAAAAATCGGAAATTAAGATATTTCAAGCACAGCTGTTTGTATTCTGTGGGTGTAAGCATTTAAGAATGTTTTATCATTTTTCACATTTTGATAAAACCCCTATTTCACTCTTTGTAATTATCTGGTTTATCAAAAGGGGACAACAGAATAAACAGTCCCCTGTGTAAAGGTGGTACTGAAGCCATTTAAAGACGATTAACAGAAAAACACATGTAATTAAATTTTTTTAGAAATAAATTCAGTATTTGCAAAAGAAAAACTAAAAGAACTTTTTTCTAGTTACCTTGACTAGCTCCATTCTGGCCCTGTATGTTTGATGCTGTATGTCCACTTTGCTACTATGTAGAATTCGCCAACTTTTTGTTTAAAAACAACCATTCGACACAAACTACAACTGTGTATGGAACTGTCTTCAATCAGTGCAATAGGGGTTTCTGGAATTGTTTCCATTTTTTGAGTTGGTAAGACAACGGACATTTCTGATATATAATAAAGATTGCTGTCTCAGTTAGATAGTGATAAAACACGAATGAAGTGTATCATCATCTCGATCCCAATTTATACAGATCGGAATCATTGAAATTAAAGTCATAAGTCTATATCTATTACAATACCCAGTATTGTCACTCAGAGGCGCCAAATCTTTGGTTTCGTGGGAGTAAAATTGGATATTCTAATTAGCTCTTGAACGAATCCTTTATTGTTTTTGACGACATTTAAAGAATTCCAATTGTTTCAAGACTTAACCTTTAAACTTATATTCTCCCAGACTATGTTATGATACCGGACACAAAGGCTTCGTTTCAAGCTTTCATAACAATGATAATAAATTAATTCGAATTTGCAAACTTGAAGGCTTGTCAGATTATCATAACTGAACTGGAACAAAACTGACATGAAAACAAATAAATTGAACAGTCAAGGTCGTTGTTGACTCTCTCATTTTCTTCTTTCATTGTGGAATAATTTCGGTTTCATCATTAATATTTTTCTGTTCGTATAATTGTGACTCTTAAAAACATTTCTTGTCTTTGAAACATTTTTTTCTAAACTAGCATTTATTGTTTGCCCAGAGTGTCTCAATAAACTACGAAAGTTGAGCTCCAGTAAAAAAAACATTTTAGATGACGATTTGTAATCAAATAATTATTGTATTAATTAATGTATATGCAAATTAAAAAACAAAATGGTTTATTTTTATATTATGCTAATGTAGATGTATCTTGTAAATATATATATTCCAAATATAATGCTGTTTGATAATATGTGGCGTCAACTCTAATGCTAAAAGGGACTTTTCTATTTTAAGATCAAAGAAAGATAAGATATTTATAGTATCCCGCGCTCCACAAATACTATAACAATTTATGGAAATGAAATGTTAATAAATAATGCATGCAGAATATATTTCACGTCAGAATCTAAAACGTAAACATACCAATACTTTGAATATTTAAATTTTCTTGTCCATACACACTAACAATTATGATCAGTACAAAATAAATCAGGTCAGTTAGTTCAAGTAAATGCTGCTAAGGTGTGCTGACTTTTTTCTATTTAATAATCTAGTATTATCACTTATTTTTGTTGAAAATTGTATATCAACAGTTTTACTTGCAAGATTTAACAAATAAATTATCGGTCTATCAACTGATCTTTTGGATGAGAATTTAAACCTTGTTACGGCGGGAAATGCAATTTTGTCAAGGAGCCTTCAAGTTGTTGTAATTTTTTATAGCACGGGTCCAAAATGTGTGGCATTTCATCTATTGTCGGTGCATTATATTTGCTTGTGAAAATTAGTTTAAAGACAACCATTTTTGCATCCAAATAATTTTGTCAACGTAGACACTGCATTTTAGAGAATATGTACTATTGTCATAATGTTGGCTGGCCAATGGTCAGAATGTCCATCATCTCGATGTTAAATAATGTTAACGCCAAAGTAGTCCGAAATTTTTAAGTTTATAAAAACAGAATGTTCGAGATTAAAAACACATAGAACAAACCTGGAACTGCAGTTTATAGCTTCATATATGATTGTATAACCCAGTATTCCAATGAAAAACCAAAGTTAATTAACTGATTACTTTATTTATAAATTCATTGTTTTTGCACATTTATATCTGCATCTTTCAGCTAATATAATAAACGATCTTTTTTCAAATACAGAATCAACAATATGGAATGACCATTAAAAGCTGACTAAGACTGGTCAAAATATGTAGCGAAGGCTGATACTATGAAATGGATTCAGGACACAGCTATTTCAAAATTAAACGTTACAAAGTGGTGATATTTTATCCTTCGGATAACTTATTTCACTGCCATCATGACGATTTATCTCACCGATGATGGCGAGATCTGACAACAATATCAAAGGTTCTGACAAACGGTACAAATATAGGTACATGCAAATTGTATCACTAGGAAGGAAGTGAATCCCGGTATATGTTTTTTGAAGTACTGTCAATGTCTGAATAAAGGTATTTATAATTATCAACCCTAATGTGTAATTAACTACATATACTGTCTGTATATGATAAGGTATATATCAGTTCTCTCAGCAATCAGTGAGATGCACCAGGCGAAGTGCTATGTCAGAATATGATAAGGTAACAGAATCAAGTACACACGCTTCATACTTAGACATTTTACTTAATATAAACACAGACGGGAAATTAGCAACTAAGCTATACGATAAACGCGACGATTTCGGCTTTCCCATCGTAAAATTTCCACATTTAAGTAGTAATATCCCTCAGTCACCTGCATATGGAGTTTATATTTCACAAATGATCCGATATGCCAGGGCGTGCACAACATATGAATATTTCATATACAGAGGTAGACTACTCATTGACAATTATTGACACAAGGATATCGAAAACCGCGTTTAATGTCAACGTCAAATTTTATGGTCGGTATAATAGTCTTGTTTGCGACTACTCTGTTTCACTAAGTGAAATGTTGAGTTGCCTTTTCGTTGGCGGTTGTTGAGACGTCTGTACCAATTGTGACGAGGATACACTCCTCACGTGTTTCATTGGACTTGACTGTGGACTCACGGCGGGTGTGACCGGTCGACAGGGGATGCTTACTCCTCCATGGCACCTGATCCCACCTCTTGGTTTCCAGAGGTCCGTGTTTGTCCATTTTTACCGGATTTGTATCTATGTCCTGGACATCCTATTGATTTATGCTTTGGTATCTGAGATTTTTATATTCTCCCAGCAATCAGTGAGATGCATCAGGCGAAGTGCTATGTCAGAATATGATAAGATATATATCAGTCCTCACGACAGTCAGTGAGATGCACCAGGCGAAGTGCTATGTCAGAATATGATAAGATATATATATATATATATATATATATATATATATATATATATATATATATATATATATATATATATATATATATATATATCAGTCCTCTCAGCAGTCAGTGAGATGCACGCGAAGTGCTAAATGTATGAATTTGATAAGGTACGTAGGCCTATCGCATATCAGAGGAGTCCTCACAATTGTCAATGAGATGTATATCACCGCTTAAGAAATGTTCTTCCATTAGACCACTTTTTCAAGATGTCTGGCATCAAGCCATCAAACTTTCTCAATACTTCGATTTCAGTTCAGTTTCCATTATTTAAGATAAAAACGTCGGCTACAGACCTGATGCTGCGCCTGGGCAATTTTTGTGTACTTATTGCATACAATGGTAAATAATGATGAAATTCATTGCCTATCTTAAAAATATAATAATTTTTGTATGGTTCAATTTATGACAATAAATATTAATATGCATAGCGAAAATATGTAAAACGCAATTAGATTGAGAGAGAGAGAGAGAGAGAGAGAGAGAGAGAGAGAGAGAGAGAGAGAGAGAGAGAGAGAGAGAGAGAGAGAGAGAGAGAGAGAGAGAGAGAGACTTTGGGCCTTGGTGGTAATATTAAGATGCATTATTTATTGGTCAGTTATGACCAAGATGGCCACCTATATAGTTTTGAAATATATAATCAGGTGTTATGAATAATAATCAATGCAAGGTAAAGCTTTATAGATCTATGCTTCATACTGAAAAATTTAATGTCTTCTGTAAATCTGAGTTTTTGTTTTTTTTGTTTGTTTTTTTTTTTTAATTTTCAATAGAAAACTTAGGCATGAAACAATAATTTGTAACTTGATAAATATTCATCACTGAAATGAAAACGGTAGACTCTATACAGATATTAAATATTGTTTAATTCACATACGTGTGTGTATGTGTATTTGTGTGTATGTGTGTGTATTTATGTGTATGTGTGTGTGTATTTGTGTGTGGGGGTGTCTGTGTATTTGTGTGTGTATTTGTATGTATTTGTGTATGTGTGTGTGTATTTGTGTGTGTGTGTGTGTGTGTGTGTGTGTGTGTGTGTGTGTGTGTGTGTGTGTGTGTTATACGTCCATGTATTTATTTTTATGCGAGTTATCTTCCTTTGGATAATGCAAAATGATGACGGAGAAAAATATGTAAAAACACATTCAAACTCCCATGGTTTTAATTGAAACTAGATATAGTTAAATGTCGTGACGCCAGGCAATCTCTGATGGCATTTAGAAACGGCAAGGCATATATGTTGTTCTGTGTTTAAATTAGATCAACCAATTTGAGCTACTCGAACTAAGTCATTTCGTACAAGTAGTTGTTAGGGAGAAATAGAAAATATAATTATATCTCATGCATAAATCTGAATTTGAGAACTAATAGTATTTATCAAAAATTTCGATTACTTAACAAAACAATAACGTGTTGGCCCCGTGGGAACAGCGTTATAAGCAAACTGGTCCTTTGTGAGTGGCCAAATTGGTGACAAAAGATCGAAATTTATTCTAATGGAGCAAACCCTATCATCACTAAAATTTAAAGCCGAAACGGATTCGAGAAAGCGTGGATTCGGAAAGAATAATAGACGATTTACACATTAGTTCTAATTGTAATTGATAAAGCCTTGTTAATAAAACTCAGCTCTGCATTTTAACATCACTATTTGCAGCAAAAAGCTTTACACTACTGAGTATGTGATAC
The DNA here is from genome assembly GCA_030159075.1 of Atrina japonica. Taxonomy (NCBI): domain Eukaryota; kingdom Metazoa; phylum Mollusca; class Bivalvia; order Pterioida; family Pinnidae; genus Atrina; species Atrina japonica. The sequence goes on from BROG01000111.1 coordinate 429,259, forward strand.
GGACTTCAAAGATACTCTTGACGCTAGCACACTAAGGGCCTTAGTAAGGCTGCAACTGTAATATTCGGATTTATAACTTTGTTTATAATATTAAGACGGATGTGGTATAGGGTTGATAAAGAATATCCGCTGTGTAAAAGCTTAAAATATCAATAGCCATTCGTAAATATTTGGACAATTTGGGTGAATAGATGCATTCCGTTAAATGTAGCCTGTGTTCCTTCGTCGAATTAGCCAGGTTCCCAGGCTACGTTTAAGGCTGGGGCTATCGGCACGACGATCGTGCGCGTAAGTATGCTTATCCGCACGACCGACAAGACGCCATGCCCATGAAAGTTGTGCATTCTTGATGCAGTGGTGTAGGAAGAAAATCAAAACGTGGTTTTATAAGGGGTTAGGTGTGAGGCTGGTGACAATAATCAAACATGTATATATTTTACAAATTAAAATTTATACTTAAATTAAAACTGTTATTGCAATGCATACCTCATGAATTGTAGAGTGATGGTTTCAAGTTGGAGTGTTTTAAATAAAGCCGCCGAGCAGAATGAAGCGCGAAAAGTTTTGGAAATTTGTCTTTAATTTTTTGATTTTTTATAGAAAAATGACAGATTTTACATCTATTTTATCAGCTTTAGGCGGCACTCTCTCCCCCATCACTACACATATTTCTAAGTGTTGGATTAATTGTGAGGCAGTATTTCATTAGTTGTGTTTTACGCATCTTTCAGGTATTTTTTTTTAATTCGAATCCCTTTTTTCTGCATCCAGTCACAAAAATACGCATAGCAATCTGCTAATAAATAAGGAGGTTGGATCAGCAAAAAAAGTTACTGAAATCGAGACAGAATTTTGGCCAAGTATCCTCTATACATTGATGTATGACCTCTTTATCGTTAAAAATATCGTTGATGGATTAATTCGAAAGCCCCATGAGGTATTCTCTAGCTTCCAGACACAAAAAATGGCCATCATTCCCCGTGGTCTAGGGTATGCCTCCCAGAAATGTTCAATTATTAAAGCTCAGAGAGTTGTTATATTAAAGCCCAGAGAGTTGTTATCACATTGCGACTCGTTTTTATTCCGACCAAATATTGCATTAAATTGACATGCGTATCATTTATCAAAAATGAATTAAGTATCAGCAAACACAAATGCATGAGCATGATGAGGGAGTCCTGAATTTATTTAATTTTAAAAGTTCTGGGAAGCCTTTTTTTTATTCTAGACGTGTTGATAATGTATTTTAAAAATTGGTATGTGAGAAAGTGTGGGGAGGGGGGCACCGGTACTTGCGCCTATATACATGTAATGTGTAAATAATTGGTAAGATATAACTTACATTTTGATACAATGCAAAATTTGCCAAGTTAACAAATAAATTTTCATATTCATACAAGCTGAGGAAAATAAAACGAAAACTTCTTTACCGAAATGATTGGCAACAGGGAATTGTTTTGGCCGAGCGTAACGAGGCGCGAAAATTTTAACTACTGCTTTGAAAAATACAAGTATTTTTTTTAAAAATGTGGTTGTGTGATAAAAGAAATTACGTCAAAAAGTGGGGGCACAAACATACTTGTGCCCCCCCCCCCCCCCCCCCCCCCTGTTTCAAAAGTTTCAAAATTAAAATTTTTTGGTTGAACTTTTACGCTGTGTATACGATGGGAAACTCTGGCCGTTTCTGTAATTGATAAAGTTGCCGTGGCCAAATGTATAATCAAGCTTAATTTAACACTTAAATTTGAATTAATGAACGAGTCTTTGTTAATATTTATTTATTTATTTATTTATTTATTTATTTATTTATTTATTTATTTATTTCAATCTGTTTCGGTTGAAGTTTTACGAAGAGAAACTCTGTTTCGATTACAGTAGGTAATTTAAACTAAATCAAATTACGAATCAAATTATTTCGGTTACTGTAGTGAGATATATTACATGTCATTACGAGTCTCGATACTACAACTGAATTCAATAACATCATATTGTACTCAGATCAACTCTTATTATATCATGTAAACTTGGAAATATATGTACAAACATAGACGTAAGAACCGGAGGCGGGGCAGGGGGCGCACCTCCTTTCAACATACAACTTTTTTTTAATACTATCATCACGTCTGGAATCCAGAAAAAAATCTTCCAAGAGCTTTTAAATCAATGCCCTACCAAAATTTTCACATTTTAAATATATTTTTCCTTCATTCTAAGACGATATACTGGATCCACCCTGGCTTTGTTTGTATATTTTGGATTTGATGGATTTGGTTTGCCCTAGACTACAATATCGGTAAAGATGTTTTCGTTTGCGTTTTCTCAGCATGTATGGATATAAATTTATGTGTAAAAAAAATTGCATTTATCAAAATGTATACGATTTTCCCCAGCTAAAGATATGAAAATTTAATCATCAATGCTATCCAATTATTTACAAATATTGAACGCACCAATAGCTCGTGTGCCGAGTCTTGTCACCACCTCCGAAAAAAAACAAAAAACCCAAAAACGAAAAAATAAATAAATACAAGAAAAAGCAATATTTCGCCGGAATAAAAACGAGTCGCGATGTGATAATTAACTTTTGGGGCTTTTAAAATTGAATATTTCTGGGAAACATACCCAGCTGGGCCACGGGAAAACAATAATTTTGTGTGTGAAAGCTAGAGATTGTCTCATCTGGCTTCCGAATTAATCTAACAACGTAATATTTTTAACGATAAAAAGGTTAAAATTAAATATCTAGACCCGGATGCACAACAGGTTGTTAAATTTAATGTGAAGTTAAACAATGTTAAACCTAACTGTAGGTTAAATATAACAATGTGTTGTGCAACTGGGTCCTGGGGGATACTAGAACGAAATTCTTCCCCGATTTAAAGAAAATTTTTTACCGATCTATCCTTATTTGACAAGGGTAATCAATGTGATTCAGGTTACTAGCGGATCAGGCCTACTAGGCGTATTTTCGCGTCTGGACGCAGAAAAATGCTTCTACGGGATTCCAAAATTAAAAGAAATCATTGTTTTTATTAGACTGTCGTGCGAATACCAGTCATTAGTGGCACAACTGTCGTGCCGATAGTCATACAGCCATTCGGAACAACTCTTATAATAGAGGAGTGCCGAAAAAACAAAACAAATGCAACAACATCTGCAGACGTGTAATAAATGACATTATCAACGTTTTCCTGCCAAAATGTCATTCCTCCTAGATTCATGTCTCATGTTCTTTTCACAGGTGTGTAGAAATTTATATTGTCAGAGAATGTAACGCGACAATATCTGCACGATTTCCGTGTTTTACCGGCATATGTACATTCACTCTCTATCATGTCATCATGATCATCATGCACTGGTTAAGACTTCAGCGTTCAGTGATTGGCCTTCTGTAGTTCTTATTTCTATTTTCTAAGTTCAACTTCTGAGGCTGGGATAAGCCTCACCATAGCCCATGACCCACATACTGTTGACAGTTGGTCATCCATTCAGTCGGACATCATGTGGGCAAGATTCAGAAAAAAAATTCTCTGAAATCTTGCTTTCCAGACTTCCTTGCCTGAATAAAAGGATGAACCCTGGCCTGTTGATTTGGGGCTTGTTAGTAAAATGTCATTATTATACATCATACAGTAAGTGAGCTGCTAAAATTTACATCGGTCATCATAAAGGATACAATGTTGAATATCACGGCAGAGGAAACCTTGTATTTCACCCCTACCCTAAAATTTAAATAAAGTAAGGATCCCATTAAATTTTGGAGCTGCAAGGGTGTGTAGAATATGCCCTTCTTTTTGTTGCCTTTGTTCATGTTATCATGTATGATACCATACTTCTAGTTATATGTACATGCCCCTCACCCCAGGAAAAAACAGTATTACTGCCAAAACAATCCCAGTGCAATAATGGCAGTTACATGTACCATCAGTGATTATATATTAGACTTTGTATATCACTGGTACCATTTTACTTTTTTTGATTTATGTTTGTGAAATTGAATATGATTATAATTATATATACATGTAATGTGAACAAAGGCATTGCTTGAAGCGAGCACAGCTTTGTCATTGTAACATCGTAATGTAGCATTAAATGCATCAGGTTCAGAAAACCACGTGGTTTAGATTGATGCAGACAGTGTTTTACATCCAGTGTATGTACAGCTCATTTTCTACCCCTTAATCATAAAGTGCTCGCTTCGCACGCTTGTAATCATGCAGAAATTGTTGTCCAAGTTATAGGTAAGGCGTATTTGGTGTTGTTTTATTGGAACAATAAGATGTTGGTAAGCCGTCAAAATATATCTAGGCTGCTACTTTCCCGGCTATAATGGGATTGGGCTGTCATATGGAGGCTGTTACTAATCCGGCTATTACAGGATTGGGCTGTCCAAAGCCCATTCTACTAAACCACGTGTTGGGCTGTCAATTGTTACTAAACCAATCAGAATAGGACATTTACGGCAGTCATGTTTCTAGGAGGCTGTATAATCCGCGGAGCCCATCTATTGCGATGTACCAATCAGATTGACTTTTAAGTCTTTTTGAAGTATGCGGAGCCTCATAGGATGTACACACTTTTTGAAGACTCTGACTGTACCGTAAGAGGGCGCTGTAATTATTGGACTTGACTCAAGATGCAACATTTCTACAATAAGGAGCTTGCTGTGCTCGCATATTACACACAATAAAAATAAAACCACTGTATTGATCACAATTGAATTTGATTTTCCTGGCATCTTTAATTTTCAACATTGGAAATAACAAGAAAAGACCCCAACAACGTTTTTGAGTCTGAAGATCCATGAAAACTTCATCTTAATCAAAAATGGTGCGAGGATCTTGAATCAATGTCTTTTGGGTGATAAAAATGTCCCTCTATAGTCAAATAACCTTTTACAGTAAATGAAGTATTTGAGGATGCCTTTAATTTAGTTTGTTTTAAGTATTACTTAAGTAAATGTTCCCCACACCCTTTCTGTGGAAAACTAGTCTAGCAGAAAAGAATAGATACATGTACATGTACCAGTGAAATAGAAATGAAGAAAATGAAATTTGTAAAGATACATGAAGTAAAAATATAAGTAACAATACTTTCTTTTTTATAAATTTTGATTATTTTCCTGTTCCCTATACTTTTGATTCTTGTCTGTTTCCAGGCAAATCAAATTTTAACATAAGGAATTGACTAATGTGCATGCCATAAACCAAAATTCCAATTCTTGGCAAACTGCCAGAAAATGTCAGCTTGTTTGATTTCAGCTAATATTGATATTTGATTGGCAAACAGGCCAATTTAAGAATATTTTCAGACCTAGAAATGTTCGTTTAGTTTTATGTGCTGGGCTCAGAAAAATATAAAGTGTATTTTTGGTCCATGTTAAAAAGTTATAAGTATGTACATGTACCGATACATGATCCAATTAGGGACAGGCGTATTATTTCTCGGTGATTCCTGAATGGATCCTGCCAAGAAACAACAATACCTGTATGGAACCATAAGTACATGTACTTTATTCTTAACAAGTTTCATCAAAATCTGTTCAGTGAGTGGTCCTGAGGAACAAGCTGACAGTGTGAACAAATACCCACATTTTTCTTATAATAAATCCATAAAAAAATAGTTTGTTCCCAGTGGCTGAAAATTCCTTAAGCCCGAGGTCCGGGACCTACATATTTTACTTTCGGACTCTGTCGTTTTCTTGCTGTGTGGGTCGGAGGACCTAACAAGTCTGAATCAATGAATGACTATTCTGTCAACATTTTTATTTCTAAACTTTATTTGTTTCCTTTGTTAAGTTAAATTGTCATTTTCTCTAATGATTTTGGTAGTTTTTGGTTTATATAATTTTGTGTTCCCACCTTTGATAATTGTTATTTGTATTGATTGATTATATTAAAACTCTGACTTAGGTTTATTGTTATTCGACCCATAAGTTTATGTTAGAGGACCGGACCCAGGCAAAATTTAACAAAAAAGTCCTGGACTCAAGCAGCTGAAAGAAAATTTTCAGCCCCTGGTTCCATTTTTTTTTTGTACAATATCTACATTTTGGATTACCGATTTGACCCATTAAGCACCCAGGGTACTACAAAAATCAGGAAAAATGGGTGGGGCTCTTAATGGGAACAATCAGTAGTCAAATTGACGTTAAAAAGTTATTTTTTATAAGGCACAGTGGTAATATTGTTGTTGTTATTACCTAGGACACCTATCAATATGATTCTGTTGCTTGGGGGATACAGACACACTGTTACTTACAGTTTTTCAGGTCCACATCTTGTCAATCAGCTAGAAAAGAAAGATACTTGTTCGTACATGTATGTACAGTAAAAAAAAGGGGAGAGGCGCTTATAGGGATATGAGCACTAAGTGGGTCGAAAACGGTATTATATTTACCTATCAAGCAATTTTGAGGTTGATGTAGCAGTTTGAGCAAACAGTATCAACTGAGCCAATTGGCAACTGGAGGATAAAACAGTCATGTAATAAATAGAAATTATCCGTACATGTAGCAGTGACATTTTTTCTCACTTTTACATCATATTTATTTGTTTTATTTCAGATTTTATTTTTCGCTGGAGGTTGGGTGTTCTTCTTGAAGCAGTTGTTTCGTGATTATGAGGTAAAGAATAGATGGAATATAAACATAGATCTATACACTACATGTATGTATGTTAATAGACTGGAAAATTCAACTTTTGATAATTATATTCCACGCTATATATGTTTATATGTACAATGTATGGTTCCTTTTTGTGTAATGTTGATACTTTGAAGTTCAGTGCTATTTAGAGTAATAATACCTACATTTATCATGTTTACATGTATATGTTTTGATTTCTACTTTCACTTTCAGGTTCATCATTCCGTGGTTTTGCTGGTCTTCTCTGTCACTTTCTCTTTGTCCTGCACCATGTTTGAACTCATCATATTTGAGATCTTAGGATTTCTGGATGCCAGGTACACGTGTAATTTTACTTTCATGTTTATCAATTGTTTGATGTTTTTAATGAAATTTTATCATCATCTGGGGCCAAAAATTAAAAAAAAAATTTGTTTAATGTGACCCGACATACCCACCTAAAACCCCTGACCCCCAATTTTATTTTTGGCAGTTTTGCCTATTTTTTTAAACTTATCACAAAAATGGGAAATTTTGTCCAGTTTACTTATCAAAATGAAAAAGAAAATTTTGCCTACTGACTGACCAGTCACCCTCACATTCCTCACCATATACTAGAGCTGTTATCGTGACTGAAATTAGCATTACGATATTGTCATATATTGGCACTATCATCGCGATAATATCGTGATATTCCATAGAAATAAATTAAGTAGTATTTTTGCTACATAAATAATGTTTGTTTTGTTTATTACATGCATAATATCCCCCGGTAAGGAAGGCACATAACTTAATATATGTATGTAAAAAATAATTTTTTTTTAGAAGTTTCACATCAAAATTCGAATCGTAATTGTAAGTAAAATGAACTTTGTGACATACATTTAATTGGATGACAAACCTAGGTGATATAGTGAAGAACGCAGGGTGTGTTGACACTTGACAGTCATACACTGGAGAAAACATGGACATTCGGGGATTTTGTTACGCTACATTATGTCTTTGTTTTTAGTTCTCACAGAATACTTTGAATATATTGAACTTTGAAGTGTCACATCACTTCAACATAGAGTATTAATGTATTTCTAGTAAGCCAGGCTCATGTAAACGAAGCTTTTTATTTTCTGCGTGAGAGGAGGTGGAGAGGGGGTAGCGATATTGTGATGCTCAGGTATCTTCACGATATTGTCGTCAGGTTTTGAGATTTACATCGCAATGACGATGTATGATAATGGCTCTACCATATACTGTGGTCTCATAAACCAGGATTTCTCTGAATATAAAGATTTTTACTTAGACACTGTTCATATTTATTTTTTGATATTGTATGGTATTATTATTGGCATATACAGTGAAACCTGTATATAGGGGTCACCCAAGGGACCAGAAAATATTGACGTTTATGTACAGGTGACCCTTATACACAGGTTCAATTTAGTTGAAATATGCAGTCAAGGGACTTGGAAAAACTGGCTTTTATAAACAGGTAATCCTTATATAGAGGTGGCTGCTATAGCAGGTTTTACTGTATATACATTTGTTCAGAATTTGACCATGTCTAAAGACTTTCATTGGTAATATCACATTAACCTACAGGTACATAATCGTAATGAATGACTACAGTGGACCGTCCCCATGTTGACCATGTTTGTTCTTCAGAGAATTTGCCATTGTATTGGATTTGCACAAATACATGTAACACATCTGCCAGTTGACTGTGGCTAAAAACAGATCAATTTTATAATAGGCACACCATTGATGGAATAAATCTGACTGTAAAAATGATAATTTCCATGTGTTGTTAATTACGCAATTTTTGTTATGCAAACCACAATAATATGTGTGGATTATTTTATGCGATGGAACAACTTATTTCGAACATCCCTGTATTGAACAATAATTTCTTTCTTTTTCTTTTTTTTAACACATTTTGTTATGGCAAATGGCCAGGATATTTACATATCCCCTCCATCTCCACCTGGCTAGGGAATATGGGGAATATTACTTGTGGCCAAGTACCATACACACTGAACACATATTGCACACAAAAAAACAAAAACACACTCATTTTTACATAGACACTCCCAACATACACAAAATAGGCCTACCTGTTAGTAAAGTTGTACATAAAATACACCAATAAACAAAACAAAACACTCACATGTATACATAAAAATCAAAAAACATAAACATAAAAGACAAATTACAATAATTCTTAGCGCAACTGTAGGGCTGGTACGTCGGGGGTAATTTACATGAAAAACTCTTCATTGCGTAATTACATAACTACGCTATCATTTATCATTTCCTTAAAAAACCACATTCTTTAAATAAAAACCGCTGTTAGTTTCTTCAATTGGATGTATGTTTGTGACAATACATTGTTTATTCCGGGATTTTTAAATTAAAAATGCATATTTCTTTGAATTTTTTTCCGCCATTGTCTGAAGCTGTAAACTCTGTTACATCGACAGTACATTTAATGCCATTGTAAGGCAATCTGACCTCCACAGTACATTTAATGCCATTATAAGGCAATCTGACCTCCACAGTACATTTAATGCCATTATAAGGCAATCTGACCTCCACAGTACATTTAATGCCATTATAAGGCAATCTGACCTCCACAGTACATTTAATGCCACTATAAGGCAATCTGACCTCCACAGTACATTTAATGCCATTATAAGGCAATCTGACCTCCACAGTACATTTAATGCCATTGTAAGGCAATCTGACCTCCACAGTACATTTAATGCCATTGTAAGGCAATCTGACCTCCACAGTACATTTAATGCCATTGTAAGGCAATCTGACCTCGACAGTACATTTAATGCCATTGTAAGGCAATCTGACCTCGACAGTACATTTAATGCCATTGTAAGGCAATCTGACCTCCACAGTACATTTAATGCCATTGTAAGGCAATCTGACCTCGACAGTACATTTAATGCCATTGTAAGGCAATCTGACCTCCACAGTACATTTAATGTCCATTGTAAGGCAATCTGACCTCGACAGTACATTTAATGTCATTGTAAGGCAATCTGACCTCGACAGTACATTTAATGTCATTGTAAGGCAATCTGACCTCGACAGTACATTTAATGCCATTATAAGGCAATCTGACCTCGACAGTACATTTAATGCCATTGTAAGGCAATCTGACCTCGACAGTACATTTAATGCCATTATAAGGCAATCTGACCTCGACAGTACATTTAATGCCATTATAAGGCAATCTGACTGTTTAAAACTCAGTTTTCTTCTGAAGTCTTATCTCATTTTGAAAGATATGACATTTATTTTATGTAGTTGGTCTAGGCATTTACTCATAGTGAAAACAGTCCGATAGATCATTAATTTTGAGTAATTTCAGCCTCGCTTGTTACAAAAAGTGAAATGTTGGAGTGCTTCTGTGATTAAATGCATCCTTCAATTGGCTGCATGTTTTATATGACAGTGTGCAATTTTATCCTAATTTTATAAAGATTCATAACATTTAGAAGTTTTAACTGTTTATCTTTTGTAGCTCTCGATATTTCCACTGGAAGCTCGGACTGTACGTTTTTCTTTTTGTACTGATCGTCGTTTTACCATTCTACATAGGGTATTCCATCATAGGGAACTTACGAATTGGTATGTATGCATCGATCTACATTAAATATTCTAATATCAGTAAGCAGATCTTCCCCTATTGTCATTTTCTTTTCTGTAAGTGAAATTGAAATTTTATAACTTAGTTTGTGATTTGTTAACATTGATTTTCTACCTTATCATAGGGGCCAATCTAAAACCCCACTCCCAAACCATAAATATGCATTTTTCCCCAATTTGCAGGCAAAATGTCCCAATGGAAGTGAAATTACAATGTACATGTACACGTATTTGAAGACATTCTTGTATTTTCAAACAGTTTTGTGTATTTAATTTCAATAAAATGTTTCTAAAGTTCCCAATTCAAAAGGCCCAGCCCTGGACCCTGTTCTCAAAAGAGTGTAGAAATTTCCTGGTAAAATTGAAGATTTAAGATACACATTTGACAGGAAATTCTGTAGAATCAGAGAATTCTGTAGAATCAGAAAATTCTGTAGAATCAGAAAATTCTATGGGGGTAAAAATTTTGTTATCTTGAAAATAAAACAAATTTGTTGAAATAAAATTCTGTTTGTAAAGAAACAATTCATATTAATATAACCAGATGTGATTTTATGATAAATTTCATCATGGTGTAAATTTCGTTGTTCAATGAAAACCATGAAATAGGCGAAATTAAATCCACAACAAATTTTCTGATTCAAGAGTAAATAGATATATATTATGTTTTAATAAGGAGAAAATATATTTGATTTTGTTATACTCAAAGCAGAAACAAATTAATTTAATCTTTATTTATTTGCAGCATACAGTTTGTCACATGACGATTACTTTCGATATGAGGAATATTTCATATTATTACTACATGAGCTCGTTCTGCAATATTTAGAGAAATGTTCATACTGTTCATAGCATAAAATAAATAAAACAAACGTTAACGGGAAGAAAGTTAAAGGAATGAAAAATTGATTGAACAATGTCATTTTGTTATTTTCAGTTTCACAAAAGAGGTCCATGAAAGCTTTACTGACAGGGACTGCATGGTTTGCTTTCATTTACTTTTTCTGGAAGATTGGAGACCCATTTCCAATACTTAGCCCCAAGCATGGTAAGAATGAATCACATATAAACAGAAAAGATGAAAGAAGAAATTTATAAGAACAGCTTAATTTATTTTTTTTTAAAAATTGTCCACATTCAGTAAAACCTGCTTTAGCAACCACCTGTGTATAAAGACCAACTGGTCACAAAGATTGTTTTTTTGCTGTCCCCTATAGTACCTTTCGTGTACAAATCAATCTCTATATAAAGACCACTTTCCTATAAAAACCAGGTTTTTTTTGTGTCCCTAAGGAGTTCATTATATACAAGTTTCACTCTATTTAAGTCACCTGAGTCAGTTTGTTTATTTAGTTGTTGTTTTTTGTCCATTTCAATGATAATATTGATATTTCGGTTATATTGTTGCGGTAAGACACTTCCGTGCAGGTGAACTGTACTGATTTGTTGAAGTTAATTTTACATTTCTGTGCTTCAGATTTTTAGGCAGGTGAACTGTACTGATTTGTTGAAGTTAATTTTACATTTCTGTGCTTCACATTTTTAGGCAGGTGAACTGTACTGATTTGTTGAGGTTCATTTTATGTTTCTGTGCTTCACATTTTTAGGTCATCTGAATCACTCAGGTACATATGAGAACCATCGTTGCTCCGCAGTAGAGTGCTCGATTTGCAACCAGAGGGTTGCGAGGTTTGAGTCTCAGTGCAGGGGGCTGGCTTTTCCTGTCCTTCGATTGAGACAGTAAAAACCGAGGTCCCGTGTCACACTAGGTGTCAGCACGTTAAAGAACCCTCTCTGCTCATTGGCCGTAAGTGCCAAGCATAGGCCAAAATTTGAAGCCCCTCACCAGCATTTGGTGACGTCTCCATATGAGTCAAAGATTCTTGAGAGGGACGTTAAAAAACAATACAACAAAAACAACAACTCAGGTACACATGAACTATTCTGAGTGAATTGTTGACATTCCTCAAATAGTGGACATACATTTTGTGTAATATCAGATATTTTTAACATCCCCCAGATTTCTGGATCAGTTCTTTTTAGGCTTGGTTTGTATGATTTCAAGGGTAAGGGTAGACTTGGCTTTTACCATTTTAGGGGTAAGTGTAGACTTGGTTTGTACCATTCTAGAGATAAGGGTAGCTTATATTGTGAATGCCTTGACACCTGGGTCAGGGGTGTATAAAGATTTGGACCTGGGTGATGGATAAGACCAGTTTTGTGTCTGAATTTGAGTAGATAATATAATATTTGAGGTATATGTAAAATAATGTAAAGACATTTGTCCAGGTTATTGAGATCAATAATTCAGGAAATTTGTATGTAATGACCTCCTTAGGGACACAAGAAAACTGGTCTTTATAGGGAGGTGGTCTTTATATTGAGGTTGATTTGCACACAAATGGTACTATTGGGGACAGCAAAAAAAAAACGGTCTTTGTGACTAGGTGGTCTTTATACACAGGTGGTTGCTAAAGCAGGTTTTACTGTACACCGTATTGATGAGTGTTTGGTTGACTTCTACATTTTTACACATGCCATAATTATTACAAGAAATATACTGTACTTAGCCACTTAAAGTTTGAAGTTTTTTACCCCGAATTTGTATTTTCGCCCATTGTTACATGTACTTTTACACAATAAATTATGTGAAATAGTGAAATTTCATTATCTTCAAATTCATGGGACCACCCCATTTACTTCGAGATATCCAAAATTCGAGATAGCCTAAATTTTCATTCACATATTTTCTATTCTTATTGGACAATGAATAGACCTACTCAGGTTACCAGTACTACCTAATTTAAATTGAATTGAGGCAGTTATTACATGTATTAGTTGCCCTTTCCACATTGACTCATTAGCGGGAGTTGATTGTCCCGTGCTTTGCAGGTAAACAAGAAATGAATTACAATGCTTTTTGTGTACAAGTAGTAAACCTTCAGTTGCGGAAAGTAATTGGAGATAACATGTGATAATTCTATGATATTTTGATACATCCGTAGCAGAAATATACTGCAAGATAAGCCAAATTTTGAGATAAAAACTTTCAGATACCCACAATAAAAGTAGTATAAATGTATAGTAAAAAAGATTGTGAGCGACTGTTTGATTTTGACATAACTGGAATTACAACTTATCCAATTTTGACATAACAAGATTTCATTTTATATGTAGAACATTACTGTATTTCAGTTCAAGTCATTCACTAAGATTCTATAGATATAATCTTTAATAGTAGATAAAAGTGGCAATCACTGTGCATGTATAGGCTACTCCCTTTCATGTTAAAATGTGTTTAAAAGATTTATTCGGTGTTAATACCTAGAATATGTGTTTGATCTTTTCAGGAATTTTCTCTATTGAGCAGTGTATTGGGAGGATTGGTGTGATCGGAGTGACTATAATGGCTGTGTTGTCAGGGTTTGGTGCTGTCAACTACCCCTACACATCTATGTTTTATTTTATCAGGTATTTTACAAGGTCACCTTAGCTTTGCTCATGGTAACCTATTGCCATACACTTTTTCTCCGTCACTATTCGTTGTCTTTCCGTTATGCGTTAACTTTTCACATATTTTCTATTTCCTCTCAAGAAGAGCCTCTCATATTCTAACGAAACTTGGCTACTAGCTTCAATACCTGAAAGGGCATCAAAACTGTCCTGTTTGTGATGGGTGCGGCATGACAGGTGTGGCATGCCGCCAGGAGACGCTGACTCCAACCGGACACCTGGTCTTATCCCGTTTGGGACTCGCTGTTGTTCTTCATGTTGAGACTATTTTCACATCTAATTCATCGTGTTTTAATGGACTTGTGTTTTGATTATCCATTGGTACTTCTTCATTTTTACTTTAAAAAAGATCATCTTTTCTACTTGAATGATAAATGACTAAATATTAATGATTTTCTTGTCATAGAATTGGTGTATCATTCACCCTCAAAGGCTGGGACAGTTTTTGGTTGCCAAAATTCTGAAAAAGTACTAATAGATTTAATAGATGTGCTCTGGAGCACTTTTTTTTACCTAACCATAAAACTTTATCTATTCCTGTTATAGAATATTTTGAATATTTCCCTGATTTGTTCTATACCTGAGTATGTACAAGATTAATCATATTTAATTCACTTCGTTTCTAAATCAATATGATATTTTTAAGTTTTAGTGCAATTTAAAACTTTCTTTTTAGATACATATCATTGCATGATAGTTTTAACTAAGCAAGTTATTTTACTGCTATGATAAATTACAAAAATTTTAAAGTTTGCTGTAACACTCAAGTTTAGCTGTTTTACTTATCGTTTTATTCTCCTGTTTCTGCCATTTTGGTTTTAAGTGTCCTGTATGATTCTATTTTCCTAGAAACGTGACCGACACAGACATTCAAAGTATTGAGAAAAGACTGATGCAGACTATGGACATGATATTGATGAAAAAGAAAAGGTATAAGATTAAACTGTGTTTACTTTTCTACCAGGTGTGCATTTATGTACACTGAATATGACTTGTTTGATAAATACAATTTGATTTGTTTTTTTATTCAAGGACAATTCGAAAAGAAGTTTATTTATTAGGATTCCACATGAATATATAAACATTAAAAATATCACAAGTTGACATTACCAAATTAAAGATATGTAAGAGAATAATTTTAGCATTTATTATAGTGATATTTTGTAAAAGGTCTTTTTATTCCAGAGTGAATCTTTTGCTTTCATTGTCAGCCAATGTAAATTAAATGATGAAATCAGAAATTTAAACTCTCACTTTGTGAGAGCTGCTATGATCAACAAAAAAATTTACTTTGTAATTATATTATTAATTGTTAACATGATAATTTAACATTTTTAACCACAAATTAATTAAATTAATGATAATCTTTGACTCACAGAAAATTAGCTTAATTAGCAAGCAAACGTGTCATCTTTATATTATAGAATTGCACTGGCTAAAAGAGAAAGTCTGAAGCAGGCTTCCATCAATAAAAACCAAAGCAGTTTGTGGGGAATGTTTAGAACTGTCACCTCAGGTGGTTCCTCTGAGAGTATCCTTACAAAATACATACTTTTATCTGTTGTTTGATGGTTAAATGTAGAATCAGAAATTTGCATTTACACTTTTTTATATCCCAACATCTCATATTCAGCCATTACCGTGGCAACCATGTGTCATTGACAATGCCCTTGATATAAAGAATAGCAAAAATTTGATGTTGCTATTGAGCAAATTACTTGATATTTAATGAGTACAAATATATATATCCCGGAGACACCATTTTTTGCACACTTAAAGGTTCTTGCACAATAAACATAAGGTTAACAAAACTAACCCAAACTTTACTTATTGGTCGTTAAATTTGGCTTCTTTAATAATCACCTGAAATAGCAAAAATAAAAAAAAGTGAAAAATATGGCAAACAGGTAACCAGAATGCATGATTGTTGATGTGCATGAAATTAGATGGTCGGACGATATTTGTCGTACAAAAATGACTTAAAACTTAATTTTGGAGAAATGTCAATTATAATATTTCCTGCGTTGCAGTTTCAATCAATTATATTTGAATGTTTTCCTGAACCAGATACCAAAGATATTTCCCTCCTACAACAGGAGACAAGTGCTCTGGAAGAACTAAGTAGACAGCTATTTTTAGAATCAGTTGACCTACATAATACTCAGGTTTGTCATTTTGGTTGTTTTTTGGGGTTTTTTTCTCTTACAAACTCAACATTGATTTTAGTTATGAAGTCATCAGTGGGAACCAAGTTTTGATGATGAAAGAGAAAAAAATCTGATTGTCTGTCTCCAATGTATGAGGAAGCTGATCACTAAAGCTTCTGGCTGTTAACCCATTCATCCCTACATACACATTTTGACTGTGCTACATCAATGAAATATAGAAGAGTTCATTGTATATTAGGGATAGATGAGGCTCTAACTCACAATTATCACTGGTATTATTTGTAGATTCATTACTATATGATTTGTAACATAGTTGCAGATCTACTGTAAACAGATGTATCAGAGTTTGATTATATTCTAAACTATCAGTTTTGTCTTACATTTGGCAGAATCGGAGAATCAAATTCATTTTGAATAAAGCAGTATTCTAATGTACATTGTAACATGGTTCAATGTCGATGAGTTCAGCTGTATGTAAGTCAAGTGAATGATACATAGACATAACTACTCATATGTTTCTATCCATATCATCAGACTTCGGGAGATCGTTGTAGCGGAATGATTCATCGAGGGCCTACCTCAAGTTAAATGCTTTCACTACAACGATCAAGTGCAGTCTGATGATACGGATAGAAATATTTGTATGGTTTTGTATTTATTACATGCCCCTTATTCATTTAATTGTGTACACAATTGTAATATTCATTCCTCTTTTTAGCATTCATACCACAAAAAAATGTATACTAATGCCAAAACACGGTGTCATGAATTTGACATTGACAATGAAGTCATCAAATATTTTAGATGAATAAAATTGACGTCATCAAAACTTTTTATTAATTTCATTCAGAAAAATTGTTACATTATGAACTATTGATCTCTGTACAATGTATTATAACTGTTTGATTACACATGTATGTGATAAAGGCTTTGGTGAGCCTCTATTTTGTAATCGTATTTGTATGAACTTGCAAGATTTCAAATCTCTCTTTTTTTTAATTTCTCTGCAGGAGAGAATAGCATATTCCAAGACATTCAAAGGAAAATATTTCAACTTTCTAGGCTACTTTTTCTCCATATATTGTGTGTGGAAAATATTTATAGTAAGTATATCAATTATGTTTTCTTGGTGCTGAAATTAGAATCACAACAAATGAACATAGGCTGTCATAGTGTGAAATTGCATGTACGTGTATTTAGACAACCATCGAATGGCGGAAGTTTTATGTTTCTTGTGACGAAGAGAGTATGATGGCCAGTTGTGCTGTCATACTTAAATGCTGTTATTGGGCGTGTCATCGCTAACGACAACACTGCAACGTAAGATTACGTCATATAGTCAGCGTAATAATAATAATAAATATGGTAATTTAGGGTTACCATGTGACTGTTTTACAAAAACTGACAGGGTATTGGCAATTCCCCTGTCAGAAATGAAGACAGATAATTCTGACAGAGGAATTGCAGATACCCTGTCAGTTTTTGTAAAACACTCACATGGTAACCCTATTCTAATGCCTGCACATTTTAAATTAACATTTTTAATGACAGAAATGACATGAAACTTTGACTTATGCTGGCTCCTACTTTTATCTATGACCAAATGACTTTGTTGAGTATACTGGTGCGCTTAAAATAGTTACTGATTTATCATATGGATTTGTTTATTTCGATACCGATTTAGTGATACAATATAGCTTTTATGTTTTTTATTCTAAACAAGGAACTCTAGACAGTGACAAAATGCTTCCATATGCATTGTATTACAAAATACGTAAACAGTAAAGTTCAGCAAGTGCATCGAAGTTGGTCAGCAGAACTTTGTGTGATGTCGTATATAAAAACTAGCGATGAATCGTGAATTCCCTGCGAGTTTTCATTGTCATTGACTAATGAAGTAATGCGAAGCAAAGAGAGTGCATTAGAATTAATAATAATGATAATAACTATAATCATGGTTATAATGATAATACATGCATGGATTTTATGTGCCAAAATGTTTTTCAGGCATTGAAGTGTTGTGATGCACCCTTCACTGGGATGTGCAGTATACATTGTATCTTCAAAACTCTGACAGCTATCTTGGTACATAACATACAAAGCTACACATTTTTATGATTATGAATTATGTTCTATTTTCAGTCAACAGTAAATATAATCTTTGACAGAGTGGGAAAAGTTGACCCTGTCACGAGAGGAATTGAAATAGCAGTTAACTACTTAGGAATACAATTTGATGTAAGTGTACAAGATACTGATGTCTCACGCCTTCTCATTTAGGGCATAACAAATGTGAGATCACTTGTGTAAAAATGATGTAAAATTATGTAAAATCAAGTACGAGAGAACCATCAGTTAAAGACCGTGTTGTGATATCAACAGTTAAAGGGACATTAGCTGTGGTTTTTTTTTCAATTTTGGTTTTCTTTTCCTTTTTACAAAGATTGATATTAAATAACAAAAAGAAATATACATAGGCATGAAAATTCCAATATATTGTTTGAAAAATTCCTATAAATTGTTTGGAAATTGCATGAGAAATCCTGGTTTAGCATTTTTTTTTTTCACCTGCAATTATAAACTCAGCCTACTATTTGTATATGAATACCACACTGAACCCGACCTTATCATCACAAAATATATAAAAATAAAAGATTTCTTTATGCCCGTGTATATCTCTTATTTGTTATTGTACATCAAGTACAAGTAGTAAAAGTAGAAAAATCGAAATAATTTTTGTAAACACAGCTGATGCCCTTTTGAATAATGAGAATGCTGATTGTGAGACAGTGAAGGAACACTGACAGTGTGAGAGAGTGCTGCCAGATCACAATTGTGAGAGGATGGTTTATAACCATCAGGCAGTGAGAAGGGAGATAAACAGTGGAAGAATGATGTATAATCATCTGACACTGTGAGATTGGAGATTACTGGTGTGAGAAAATGATGTACAATCATCAGCCAGTGAGAAGGGAGATCACCATGAACATTGTTACAGAATGGCATATAATTATCTGACATAGTGAGATGGGAGATCACCATGATCAATGTTGTTAGAGGATGGCATATAATTATCTAACACAGTGAGATGGGAGGTCACCAAGAACGACATTGTTGTTAGAGGATGGCACATTATTATCTAACACAGTGAGATGGGAGATCACCATTGTGACTTAGTTATGTGTGATATATCTGCCTTTAATACTGTAAATGAATTTCACATCATTTTAAAGAGATAGAGGGAATACATGCAAATTTTAGTCAATTTTGATTTCAGCAAAGCATAACTATAATCAATGTATATTAGTGGTATAGCAATTGCAGTATATTTTGCTTTAAGAGGCATATTGAGTGCTTTCTTTGTCAGAAATAACATATACCATATATACCATATACCATATACCATATATACCATATACCATATATACCATATACCATATATACCATATACCATATATACCATATACCATATATACCATATATACCATATACCATATACCATATATACCATATACCATATATACCATATACCATATTCGAGCCAGGAAGTGCTCATGTCCCTATAAATGGCCCTTACACGATCAAATATCCTTTCGAGCTGGTTGAAAATGAGATGTGAACCAGAAAAACATAAATAACAGTTTATCTCTAGTCCCCCAGCAGTACAAAAATGTTGGAAGGTGTCCGTTCTTGGTATTAACTGCATCAACTTTACCACAGTGCCTTATAAAAATAATTGCTTTCTGTCAATTTTACTATCAAATCGTCCCAGTAAGGACCCACCCATTTTTCCTATTTTTGTAGCACTCTTGGCGCTCATTGGGTCAAATACGGTACATGTATATATGATATAATTTCAGGTCAAGTTTTGGTCACAACAGATATCCTTTTTACTTGTGGGCATTATAATAGTGACATCTATACGAGGTTTACTTATAACACTTACAAGGGTAAGTAATATTTACCTACTTACACATTTATCTGTTCATCCATCAAAGTTTCTTATCAGTATCATATCTTATCTTTACTTACATGTATATGTATACAGTGAGACTGGCTTATTGATTTTACTGGGTTTTTTTATGCTGTTTATAATTTTTTTAATTTCCACTTCACCATTATAAACTGGCATCCATTAAATGACTGAAGAATTATTATGTATGTTGTAAAAAACAATAATTTTTATAAATTTTTAAAAATTATACAAAGCATTATCTATGTTTACCTCTTCTTGTTGTTTGAGAGCTATATTTTGAATGTCCAGTGAAAGTCGTTACTTTAATTATGCACAAATGTTCCTTCCATTTCAGTTTTTCTATGCAATTGCAAGCAGTAAATCATCCAATGTTATTGTGCTTTGTTTAGCCCAGATTATGGTAAGTCTAATTTTTACATGAGGGGGCCTGTGGTCGAGTGACCAGAGCATCACACTTTGAACCAAGAAGTCTCTCACTTCTGGTCAGTGCAGGTTTAAATTGAACCCTGCTGGAACTTAAACTGATTTTTGTGAGAAAGTTTGCCAGTTTTCTTGCGGAAAGACATTGATCTGTTCCCGGGTACATTGTAACTGGGTTCCCTCTTCCACCATTAAAAGTTGGCCGCCACCATTTTACTGAAAAATTGTTGAGTGTTGCATGAAACACTTTTCAAAATTTAAAATTCAAAGTTTTTACATGAAAAATAATTAAGATGTAACAAATGCAAATTCATTATCATTCACATGTTCTTAACGTGTCATCTTAGATAAATTCATGCAGGAGTTGTCTTTGATATTTACTCTGCAGTAACTGTGATAGAAATGTTTTCAGAATATATTCAGTAGAGTGAAAGTTGTAATAATGGCACTTGTTCAAAGTATTACATAATATTTAATTTATTCGTTTTTTTCTTGATCAGGAGACCTTATCATTGATATAATTTATTCTGAAATTTATTTGTAGAATGTAAGAGAGATGTGCTAGTTACCATCAGGGATATGGCTTAAAATTATTTAGAGAAAATTATATTGTTGTCTGTATATAGAAAAACATCCAAAATCTACTGAAGATTAATTGATTCTATATATGAGCAAATTTAATCCAATAAAAATGTCTCTAAGGAATGGATGCAAGAGGTCCGTGTTTGTCCAATATTCACCAGATTTGTATATGTATACTGGACATCCTGAAGATTAATGGAGGTCCATGTTTGTCCAATATCACCAGATTTGTATATTGTATCCTAGACATACTGAATATTTATACTTTGGTATCGGAGATTTTATATGAAGGTACATGGACAAATTCTTTTAAGTGATCACTCAAGTTGCTATGGTGCTGCATTTTTTTTTTCTATAAGCTAGCAAATTGAAATTCATTTCACAAGAAAACAGTAATGATACCACATGGTTTACACTACAATTTGATATTTGATTTTATTTACAGGGAATGTATTTTGTATCATCTGTTTTATTGATGAGAATGAACATGCCACAAGAATACAGGTAAATATAATCTGATACATAAAACCTGGCGGGGTGGAGTCTTCCGAACCCTCTGTTATCCTTGAAGAGATTAGTTTTTTGGTAGTTTAGTCTAACAAAATCAGAATTACACTGACTAGAGTAATCGTTCCTTCTTCTCACTTCACATAGCTACAGATATTCAGCAGGAAATAAAACTCACTCTTATGGTGACAAGTAGGAACGATTACTCTAGTCAGTGTTATTTTAATGCTATGCTTAATCACCTAAAATTTAAACTCGTCCAGGTCAAGAAGGGTTCACAAGACTCCAACCCACCAGGTTATATGGATTTTACTATACAAAAAAGAGAAACAGTAGTTTAAACATATCAACTTAAAAGTTAAAGTGCACTGCTCAGCTTCGAATAATTCTTAACAATACGTGTTGCTGTACCTATTATGTATACATTTTCTAATCTTTACATTTTAAAAAAATCTATTATCTCATAAATAAAATTAAAAAAATTTTATCTATTAAACTAATTGATCTCAAGAGAATATTAATAAGTTCCTTTTCTAATGATAGTACAAGATTATATTAGAAATTGAAAATTTACAACATACTCCATTCAGATTTACGTATATTGTTTTTAGTAAACTATTACATGTAATGATTGTTATTTTGTTGTGTATTCATTATATGTGAGGAAAGCAAATTTAATATAAAATGATTGTTGTAATATTGTGTAATAGTTTGTTTTAACATATTATATCTTGTTGTAATAGTAGTATTTTGTTATAATGTTGTATTATAACATTGTCTTATTTTTGTATTGTGTTATATTTTGTTGTAATACTGTGTTATATCTTGTTGTAATAGTATGATAATTCAATTCCAGGTCTATCATTACAGAAGTATTGGGAGATTTACAGTTTAACTTCTATCATCGCTGGTTTGATGTCATCTTTCTAGTCAGTGCCCTATCTAGTATTGGATTTTTGTATATTGCACATAAACAGGCGCCAGAAAAGAACATGAATGGCTATTAAACAATGGGCGTAATGCAATAACAGAGTTTTATCACATGCAATGATGTATAGTATAAAGATGTATGAGAAATAGTGTCAATCATGTGTAGATGGTTACATAACAAGGCTGTAGTTATATAGTGCTTAAAATTAATTTGGATAATAGGATTACGGAGTCAGTTCAAATTTTAATTTTCTGTATCAGAAATGGGTGATTTTGATGCTTTACATAGTAACATTGGTTCAGGTGACTAAAGGCTGACATTCATTTTTCTGGTGTGTGTATTACACTTAATCGTAATTGGTGTTTTCTGTAGGTGACTTGGAACATTGATATGACGGTCATGGTAAGGTTATATTTTTTCTTTCAAATATTTAGGTCAGATTCAGTTTTTTAAGATGGATGAATGTATACCTGTTTTAAGATGGATGAATGTATACCTGATATAATTTACATTGTTTTGTTTCGTTTGTTTTATTGGTGTTTCATGTTTAACTAAACAATTTTTCAGTTATATAATGAGCTCAGTTACAGTAAGAGACTACTAAATCTTCCCACAAGTAAACTGGCATTTTTTTTCACCAAATTAGCTCAGGTTCCAGCGGAACTTGAACTTGTACTGACAAGAGATAAGAGACTTCATGATTATAAAGCAAGATGCTCTAACCACTGGGCCACAGAGTCCCCTTTTATATTGGTTGTTTGTGGTTTTAGAGATTCATTTTCACAAATATGTTACCTGTCACTGTCAGCAAAGGAACTGAAGCACATAGCGCCCTCTATAGTAATAATTTATCTGTTATAACAGATACGTAATACAGCACAATTAATAGGTATTCCATTTGAAATATGGCGTGATTATGCATGAGAGGTGTTCCAGTTGTTCGAAATCTAACTATAATGAATAAAAAAAATAAAATGTAGGCTTAGACCCATTGGAAGTTAGGTAGATCTGCATATTTTCTTCACTCTATCTGGAATCTGAGGTGAGGAAAATATTTTTATGACACCAGGTCAGTCTTAGTGTAGCTAATTTATTCATTGACACTCACTATATTCAATGCTGATGAAAGAAGAAAGTAACAAATCCAGTTGCATGTTGCCTGCACATGCATTGACAAATTCAGTGCCAGAGTCATTATTATGTGTTCAAATTTTGATGATGCAAAACAATTATTTATGGAGAGTCTCCACAATGAATAACTCGTAATAAAAATAAGATATATTTATGTATATGTATTTTATTTATCAGTTTTAAATCATACACTTCAGCAAAATGGGAAAACATGTTCTGCCTAAACAGGGAATTCAGCCATGCACCCTCTCTAACTTTTGTCAACGATGAGCTGAAATCTGAATGTTCTACATTATTTAAAAAAAAAAACACATTTATTAAGTCCAAAAAGAAAATGCATTCATCATGTAATATTTTAATCAACTATGGGTCTGCAGTCAGATTGAATTTGATGTCGCCCTTGTTCAGATTCTGTTCAGATGCTTTAACAACTGCCTTCTAGAAAACAAAACTCGGTATTTGAAATACTGAAACGTTGCAATTTGAATGCCCTTATGTTTTTAATAACTGTATAAAATTTGTGATCTGTTGACATGCGATTATTCAAAGTTTTGTGACAACAACCTATCACTGTGTAGTTTGCCTTTATATATGAACTGATCGTACATTGAACAGTGCATATTGCATCATTAAAATTTGAGTAAAAAGCAGCACCTCAATTCATATATCATGTTTTCACAAGATTTATACCTAAAAAGGATGAATATGCGAGTGTGTGTGTGGCTAAGACACTTCTGATTGATGCAAAAGAAAAAGTTAATTTCTCTGAGAAACCAGAAAATATCGGGTAATAAAAAACGAATTGGCGAAAATTTTTATAAGTACAATATATATATATATATATATATATATATATATATATATATATATATATATTTATGTATGTGTATAAAGCACTAAGATAATTTTCAATATTTTGTCCGTGAGACGAATTAGTGACTTATGAAAGATCGTAAGTGACAGATACAACCTAAAATAACCAGATTATGTCAGTCACAAAGGTCGTAAGTGACAAGTACGGCCCAAATTACTGTACGATTAAATTGGAAATCATTGGTTGAAAGGTCGTATCTACATCTAATTAAGCTTTTACATGAAATATTTTGAATCTATCATTGCTATTTATTATCTATTTTGACCTAGGTATTGAATACAAATACATGTGCAAGTAACTGTTACAATATCTGTATGTTAGTCTAATCGAAATTTAGTTTTTTTCATTCTACTAAGTTTGAAAATTGCAGTTACGACCTTATAATTCCACAGCGTTGGTAAATACCGTATATATATATATATATATATATATATATATATATATATATATATATATATATATATATATATATAGAATGTATATATAGCAATTGAACTTTATCAATTAGTGTTTATAGAAGAGATTCAAGTCATGAAATCACAAATCGTTCTCTGACAACTTTACCAGGTAGATGTTTATTTCATTTCGAAAAAGAGCATGCACCGAACCACCATGGTACTGAAACAAAAATAATTGCAAGTAAAGTAAATCCATATATCGCTATAGCAGTCTTTTTCGGTAGGAATTTTACTATATGTGTCAAGGCTGATAATAAAAGACGTAGCGACGGGTTAACATATTGATTTTATTTTACATTGTGTGATGGTGTTTGCCATTTTATTCTAGAAACTGTTTTAACACCAAAAAATGTAAACATTATCTAATGTCGTCAGTATATAGATAAAAGTTACGTAGTTCATACAAAGGATATGTCCACAATGATGGAATGTCACTCTGTTCGCTCTCGTTTAATTTTTCACTGTTATCGTCCTTTAATGAAAGGACGAATTTAAACGAAAGTGAAACATTTAGGCTGAATAATTGAAACACGGACATTTATGAAATTCATGAGAGTATGGTGATTTAGGCCGAATTTAAGACTGGGTATGTATGTTAATATGTAAAATGTAGAAAATAACAAGGCGGGAAAATGTCCAGGTATATAGTTATTGTTCTGAAAACTAAAATAATGTGTTGTATCACTTATTACAACCACTAGTGCAAATATTCGATACTGACGCTGAAGACTTTATCACAATATGCTTTTGTTTATATATATATATATATATATATATATCTGTGTGTGTGTGTGATCGTTTATGTTGATACACCGTGCTGTACAATATTAAACTCATTCACCCCTAAAAACACATTTGGACTGTTCAGAGTCGTTGATTTACAGAAGAGTCCATTGTTTTTCAGGGGTTAATGAGTTAACCACGTCCAATATTATTTGTATGCATGGTGAACATTAATTTTACTGAAAGTTCGATTTTAATTTGAAAAAAAAACTACACAGTACCAGACAAGCTTAACTTGCAATTCGTTTTAGCAGATAGCTATTTTAGTGAATTAAACACTTATGGTTTGTTTACAATTAGCAGGTGAGTCTAATCACCGGACATTGCATTAGATCTGATATTTTCTCTTTGTTTTTGTTTTTTTTGGCACTTCTGATGTTTAGTTTTAGAGCTGCATAAAGTAGTGGTTGATGATACATGTAGTGTTTCATGTTTGTTTTCTATTCATGCGCTGAGGAAATACACACGTGTGAATACAATTGGTGCATACGCACTTTTCAAATTCGGTTAATTACATGAGCAAGGAGGTGTAAAAATATACTCGTACGAAGAGAAATTGTATGTATTGTTTCATTGCTTAACATTTTAGAATAGCATCGTGTGTCCCACATATTTTTACACACGTACATACACACGTTCAAAAACCGTGTACGTGTATATACAAAGTGTAGGAGAGAGAGAGAGTATTACACTAGACAGATTCGTGTGTACATAATGTGTAATGACTTTTCAGGACACGGAGGTCAATGCCATATATATCATCGAGTGGTCGAGTTACTTTAGACTTATAAAAAATAAACATGACGTTTCCCTTTTGTGTGGTAACGACCGATTTAATCGTTGTGCACAAAGATATATTTTGTTATGTCAAGTTTATGTAACAGCCTGTGATTTACATATGTATGTCGAACACAACTTACACGTTCTGTAGTTTTGAAGCCAACAGCTGTTAAAAGTAACTTTGTTTGCCGACCTACATACCTGCAAAACCCATAGGCCTACCACCGTTTGATTTCAGAGCAGGTAAGACTTTAAAAAATTGTGTTCAATTCTATATATGCAAGATCCTAATATATCCTTAATTGGCATAATTATGTTCAAGGCATATGCCAAACCTATCCTTGTATCTGCTGCACAAAATGTCAGCGATTATAATTTATTTTGATAATTTACGATAGTAGGAACTAGATGAGATTTAAGTTTAGACATGTCTTTATTTAACACAGCAACCCAGACTTACATGTATCCTCGTACTGCGAGTATGTGTATTATAGGTTTATTTGTGACATTTATACACCGCTGAATGTTTACTTAAATGTTCTTCCCGTCGGTGCTTGATATAGCGGATACATAAACCTTATTCCACGTGCTGTAAATGGATCATTCAGACTCTATGATATTGTACATAGACTATATAAATCACATGCATCATTCAAAATGCAGGCTACTTCATTATTTATTATTATTATAAGTTTTTCGGGGGTAAATAAATAAGTATGGCTATATTGATTTCACGAGTAGCAGATGTGTTCTCACAGGCAGCATGAGTTACAAATGATTTATTCTGATTTATGTGTTCGCCATTTTCCCTGCTGTACTTCATCTGCATACAAACTTCTTCTCTCTGAATATAATTAATCTGACATTTTTGTGCAGTCAATGTCACCTTAATTTAATCTCTGCAAAATGTGCGCCAGCAGGTCTGTAGTTCATGCACTGACAACGAACCACTGTCCAAGGGAATGAGGTAAAATCTATATTCTAGTTGTTTCATCCGCAAATTCTATCTCGATTGGTTCAAATATTATCCCGATATATTTTACAATTACGTTGTAGAATGGACAAGGCAAAAAAAAGATGGTCAATCAGTCAGGAGAATATGCTTTTCCGAAAGGAATTCTATGTTCTATGGTACTCTGGGATACGGCCTGAGGAGTTCCGAGATGAAACAGTTGCTGTTTGTAGTTTGTGTCTAGATGGTGGCGATGTAACATTGATTCGTATATTTGACTCTTCATCTGATTATGAAATAAACGTAGAGGAGAAACTGTTGGACTGGATAGATAATGATCCTTATGTGACGAGTAGTTCCGAGTTAGAGATAGAAATAATTATAAATAATTCACCTTCGTTTTCATTCTCAAAGGCGTTTGCAGACATGAAGGTGTCTTTAGAGGACCAAGGTAAACGTGTAAAAACATTTCTAAAAATTGTAAAAATGGAGAACACCAGTGACGACAATGAATGCGCAACAGAGAACAGGCGTGGACTTGTAGAAATGCATGACGCGGGGGTGAAATTGTCCCCCGTCACCGGAAAAGACTGGCAATACTTGCGAGAGATTCTGAGGGACAACAGAGGTTTACAGCAACAAGAAAAACAATGTAGGTCTGTAAGGAGGGAATTACAACGACTTTTACGTAAACCTGTGAATGAGGAGACAGACACTGAATTATCAGATGTAATTGTAGATCCTCTTAAGAGGTTTAAAGATTTTGGGTATTCACTGTCAAGTTCTGTAGGAGGGGAGTAATGGTCAGAATAGAACATAGAGAAAGAAAGAAATGGAGAGAAAGAGAGAGGGGCACCCTTGAATAACTAGGCCCATGCAATGACGGTTTAAATAATGCAAAGTTAAGCAGATGAGAGAGAGAGAGAGAGAGAGAGAGAGAGAGAGAGAGAGAGAGAGAGAGAGAGAGAGAGAGAGAGAGAGAGAGAGAGAGAGATCATATTGTTCTTGAAACAGAAAACGAACGTAGGGACTATCATTTTATGTCTGTTGGTTTATGACTTATTTTGAGAAAAAAAAATAATAAAAAATGTAAATATCTATGATTATTTTTAAAAAGGAACATTACACTACAAAAGAAAGTTATGAAATTGTATCAGAATGTTAACCTGATTGTAACGAGTATTTTCCAGTAATCCCCGTCATACAGATTAAGATATAAAAGTCACAGATACCAAAGTATTGATGTTCAGGATATCCATGATACAAATATACAAATCAGGTAAATACTGGATAAACACTGACCTCTGGAAATCTAGAAGCGGGATCAGGTGACATGGAGGAGTAAGCATCTCCTGTTGACCGGTCACACCCGCATCGAGTCCACGGCAAAGTTCAAATGAAACTAATGAGAAATAATTCATCGTCAAAATCGGTACAGATCACTCAACAACTAATACCGAACAGGTAACTCAACATTTCATTTAGTGAATCATCATACTGGTAATTGTAAACAAGGACATAATACCGACCCAAACATTTGTAGAACGTTGACATCAAACGTGGTTCCCGATGCATGTCACACCCGTTGCAAATCTTACATGGAATCCTCTTGAGTTCGGTGAAAAGGTCAAGCTCGGTGAAAATCGTAGTTTTAAATCTGATTGGCGAAACTGAGTCATTGTACATGTATATATTCTTGCTCCAGAATATTTTTTAACATTCACGAGAGGGGGGCTTCATAATGTTAAACACGATCCCCTTATCAACCATAAAACTTCCTTAGTGGCATTTTCAAGCGTTCAACATTTTCCATCATTTTGATCAGTCGGGACTTTAAGAGAGAAATCGACTGTTGTACACATGGTCGAAACATTAAGACAGAAAGAGGCTGTAGCGCACAAAGTCGGAACAAAGAAGACAAAAAGGCTTCAGCTATCTACAAGCTTTCCGTTTTGTTTTTTGTTTTTTTGTTTTGTTTTGTTTTTTTGTAACTGAAACTCATGTCTGGATAAGGAATCAATACACTCTTTATACGTTCATATACAGTGTTAGATATGACATGATGACATCGTGACGTGATCTAGTGATAAAATATTGTTAGATGCTAGGAGGGTGTTTTTTTTAAATTGATTAAGTATCAAACTGCTTTAAATGTTTTCTCATAACCGGCGAAAACATTAATTACTTAGAGTATTCAGGAAAATATGTTTGCAACATAATTAGCATTTTTTCTAAATCTCCTTGCTGTGATACGGTTGTTGTCTCATCATGCTGGACTTCAGTGGTGGCATTTTTCAACACGGATACAAAACGATTTAACTCAACAGGTTGTTTGATTATTTATTGTGCGTAACCAATCTAATTTATAAAAGGAAATTAACATCAAAGAAAGGAGATGCATAGTTAAGTTCGCTGATTAGATAAGGTATATAAATTTCCGAAAGGTATTTAAAAAAATGTTCAATTTACAAGGAAGAAAAAATCTCCAACATCCATTAGTACATAATCTAAAAATAAATTAGTGTTCTTAATGACTAGCAAATAAGTGTAACTCTTTAACTAGGAAATAAATTCAAACTTTAAGTGGCACTCACAGACAAAATGAACTAATGTAGATAAACAAGGTAAAATTTATGAATAAATAATCTCTATCACAAGACTGATTGACGTGAAATTAACATTAAAAGCAACAATTGTAATTAAAATATATGAATATACCAGTTTACTTCTATAACGACACAGCAAACATCAAGAAAAATATATAAAAAAACAAGTAATCTCTTTCACATTCGAAATGCTGATACCCCTTTTATAGAGAGGGTAGCTCTCTTCGAAACAACACAAAACACGCTCAATTGTTAGTCTGTTTCAAATACTTGATGTAGAAATTATAACCAAATTATGAAAAACTTTCCAAATTATTGATTTCTTATAAATCGTTAAAAACTGATAAAATAAATATAAAAATTATAAATTACTGTTTCAGATAAACGAAAAAGACAATTCATTACATTATTGGATAACATTGTTCTATAATTATAACAGCTCCTGCATATTATAAACTGTGTTATAACTTCTTCATTAGAATTTTTAAATGAAAAATTTTTGTATTTCAATATTTTATTTAAAATATAAGTGTCAGTAATATGCCTCTGTGTAGTTTTACACGTCACTGACACACACGCAATAGTAATATACATTCAATTTTTTCATCAAGTACGGAATTTATCCTACGAAACAGTATTTCCAACAATAATTATATGTGCCTTGTCCATAAATAAAGAGAACTTATAATACTTTGCGGTAGTTTCAAAACGACACCTCAATCTACAGCTAGTAGTTTGAAAAGGTCACAACTGTGACGCACATATATCACAATATAAACGATAACAAATTGACTAATAGATTAATTAGTACATTTATAAACATTATATTTATCACTTTGAAAGACTTTTGTCAATAAAATTTATTTTGACAAAAACAGCTGTTTTCAATACTTGTCTTCGTTACCCTTGTAAATAAATTCTTAGATGATGGTTCTAACACGGACGAATGGTATATATTTATCGTCAAATTTATTGCTTTCTATTGGACTTATTCCTCCATCGAAACCTGTAAAATACAATATGTAAATATATAGCTAATCATGCAATCACCTGTATTAAAAAGTAACTTTTTAGCAATAAATTTCAATTGCCCTAAACGTTTTACTTATAAAAATTATACCCAAGCTGACACCTTTGAAATGCGATCAGTGGTCATCTCTTTCCGTGGCCAAAGTTAACAAGTTAACTCAATTCAACGGTCATTCAAATTTCAATAATAATATTTAATGCTAGTTAACATCGAGGTCATTTAGAATGTTGTCGTTAATTTATGCATATATGTGCAAATATTTTTATGAAAAGAATGCTTTTATATTAGCAATGCTGATTTAATATTATAATCATAATACCAAAGTTATAATGCTCAAGACGATCGTTTCCGAAAAATTAGACTTCATTAGTTGAGCTCCAATTTAAAATGTATGTGTATTTTCTAAAAGAGAAAGTGGTATCATACAAGGCTAAATAATAAATCTAAAAGTATAGCCAAAATTCGTCTAAGAGTAACCACTGTAAAAAGATGACTATTTTAGCTTTTATATAAAATTATAATAAATCATAAATGTGAAGAAAAAATGGATTTTAATTTTCATTTTACTTACTTCCTACTGGGAAGGAACATGGAGGAGGGGGAATATAGCGTTTCCTCGTAAATTCATGACCTTGTAAGCTAGAAATACAATTCCTTTCTTGCATCATTGAAGATTCCCGATGTAAGCGAAGTTCTTTCATTGGAATTCTAGGCAAAGTCTCGCCACTGTCGGCATCATAGAAAACCCCAGATGCTGAAAAATATCACAATTGTTATTTTTATATCCATATAATAAAGTTTAAAGAATTTCAAATACAAAATGCCACATAGAAAGAAACGTATTGTATTAGAATGTTCAAAATTTAGGAGAGAGACAGAGAGAGACAGACAGACAGACAGAGAGAGCTTGCCATGTTATATTCTGTAGGTTAAGACATGATACAGTCATATTATATCAAATAAATTTTAATATAAACGTTTAAGACGAATACATGACTTAATCTAGTATCAGATGCATAAGGTATACAATGACATATAAATTAGCCAACTGATAATTGCTGTCTGATAAGCATGTTGCTGAGGAGTTCAGATTTAAAGCATGTAAGGTGCAGAGTAACAAATCTGCATAAATGGAGAGGTTATGATTATTGGAAACAAACTAATTCATAGAATTTGTATCCCCAGCTTTCCCCCCTTTCGTAAAGTGGTAGTCATATTGTAGGTAAACTCTATTGAGATTGGGTTGAAACAGGTCATTTTCACGCTGTTGACAAAAGATGTATTGCATGGAAATCGAACAAAAACTAAAGCCTTATACACAAGTTCGATGTATTATTGAACATTTATTACAGAATAAAGTGAACTGGTTGAAATAAGCATATTAGACTGAATACTATACACTTGTAATGATGCTAAGCAGATTCGAGGTTAAATGACATTTTTCGTTAATCAAGGGGACATAACTCCGCCAAATAACGTCCGTCAGAAGTGGCGATCGAACATGGTCGAGTCCTTGAGTAATTTAACCTTGTTACCAAGTATGAAGAAAATCGAATAATATATTGTTGCCGAGAACGCACAGAAAGGCAGAAAATGATATTATTCATTAATCAAGGAGCCATAACACCGCCAAATAACGTGTGCCAAATTTGGCATCTAGGCATTTAACCTTGTAACCAAGTTTGAAGAAAATTGGATAATATTTGTTGCAGTGATTGCACAGAAACGAAGTGTGACAGACATACAGAGGGACAGTCGGACAAACCCAAATTAATATCCCTCATTTCGGCGAAAGCAGCGGATAGTAATGCCCTGATAAAACCTTGTCAATCTTGAGTACAATTGCATGGAATGTATCTCTGTTTTTTTCTAATTATCTATAAAAACAAGCACGTTGTATATAACAGAACGTAGGGATATGCTGAGAAAGCAAGGTCTCATTGACGCAACATGATAAATGTAACAGAAAACTTACGACCAACTGATGGTGGAACCTTTTTCTTCCTCAATAAATACTTATGTGGGTTTGGTGCCGATGGTATTCGAGTCTGAAAGAATACATGCACATAAATGACATTAGAGTGTATGACTTTGAGACATGATGGCTTTTCATGTGTATGCAAATTAATAAAATTTGGAGAAAAATGATGTCTGTACACTGTAAGAGTTTTGAGAGTTTGGATGCAATTACTAAAATTTTTATCCAGTAAATGCAAATTAAACTTTTATTTAGGTGATTACATGTATTGTAAAGTACCTCAAAACATACTAATTACTAGAATCCTTTTTGGAATATGGTAGGAATTCATATAAGGGGAAAATGCCAGTGAACTCGATTTCGTTAGGATCAACCATACGGAAAATGAATTATGAGAAGGTAACGCATCATCCCTGCTGCATTCCCTAGCTATAGATTTGTAAAAGAAAAAAACCCACCGTGATTAAAAAATGATTCCGAATTCCACAGTTCTCAATTGTACATTATCTTAATACACTTTGATATATATGTCAAACAGACAACATATAAAACACCATTACTTTCTGAGGTATATTGAGGTATATGTAACATTTGTAATACGAATTTAATATCCATAAAAAATCCTTTACTTACCGTCTCACACATAGGCAAAAGCATTTCCTCTCTGACATTACATGTTTCTGCTGGTTGATCGAATGGTACTACAAATAGAAAATTCAGGGTACGTGTTAAAACGTTGATTATTATGGTTTTGGTATGATAATCATCCCTGAGGATATAAAAATAGATATATTCCATATTATATTACCTTTTTGGCAAGAAACAAATTTAAAGGTGAACGAGCCGTCATGATGAATGTATTTCACCTAGCCATTTTCAAAAGGAACATTTATAGATTTTTATTCAAAATGATTGCAAGAAATTAACAGTACTTCGTCAATTTTATTATTCGTTCATTGTCTTAAATCTGGTTGTGAATAGCCTGAAATTTTGACAGGTATTAGTATTGTGAAAAATGCTCGAACAAAGTTATACAGTAT
The DNA here is from genome assembly GCA_030159075.1 of Atrina japonica. Lineage (NCBI taxonomy): Eukaryota > Metazoa > Mollusca > Bivalvia > Pterioida > Pinnidae > Atrina > Atrina japonica. The sequence goes on from BROG01000111.1 coordinate 463,270, forward strand.
TTGCTCTGGAACTTGGTGTTTCAGTTTGGAATCACACATAATAAGCACAATGCATTCTGATTGAGTTAACGTAGATCTAGCCGATTCTAGTAACATCAATAAAAGATGATGCTAAGGTCACCAATGCAATGTACTTATGAAACCTTATGTATCCATTTCATTATCTCTGAGCAACTTTGATATTAAGTCATTACTGTCTGTGAATAGTCACATAAATTTTGACCTGTTCAATTGATGTATGCCAGTGCGGTAAAGAATTCAGAACGTGCTAAGTCTGCTGCAACAACTAACTTCAGTTTTAAGTCTCATCCGACGCTGAGCAGAAAGGAATAGTCAAAACCTTTAAAAATCTTCAGCGTCACCAGGATTCCACCATTAACAACCCCGCCTTGCCTTCCACGCAAATGACTATCTTAGCTGTTTTTCAATAATTTAATGATATACATATATTAATGATGATTATGATAACTACACGGTATTTGCAACTTATCTATATTCAATTTCATCACAAAAAGAGTTATCTCTCTTGAATGTTAAAAAATTTCAAACCTATTCCTTCTGCTACAGTCTCTTTATCTGTGGATTTAACCAGTTCTCTTGGACCTTTTGCAGAATACCGTGGAAATGACGTCATGTATATTGTACTACCCTTGTCTTGATTCATTTCTCTATGATCATCTATCCATGTGTGCACCTTACATACGGGCTGTGGAAAAAAATAAAGTAAAACAAAATTATAGATGAAAAGTACTGAGATAATGCCCCAAGATAAAAATAGAAAAGTAAATATATCGACAAATTTTTACCTGTCTTTCTCTCTGTCGACAACTTTATCGCTAAAACGTTCCTAAATTCATAATTTGCTCTTTGTTTCGGCAATTTTTTTCAGACAAATATGATAGAATGAGAGACAACCATTTCACAAAAACTAGAATATGTGGTTGATTAGGACGGTGTTGTTGGAGATAAAATAAAAATACATGAAATTACACAAATCAATTCATTTCTTATTTTTTGTTTATCCTTCACACATTTCTATTTATTGCGACATTCAGACTAAACATGCGCACGTGCACACACACACACACACACAGATATATATATATATATATATATATATGAATGCGTAAATGGCCAAGTGGTTGGTACGTTGTGCATGAGAGCCAGGCAACTGGTGCTGTAGGTCGAGGTTTCGAACCCCAGCTGGGGCATGGTGAGTTTGATGGCACCTTGTGATTTTTGTATTTGTGCTTTATGTACAATTTATTTACACAGATAGTATTATATCTGATCCAAAGTCCATAGTAAATGATAATGTTGTAGCGATTGTCGTGCTTTATATATATTCATATATATACTTGGATATAACGAATTCATTATAAAAAGCTTAATAACTTTACATAAGAAAATTCCACTCAAACATGTTTATCTACGCTTGCGTTACGTTTTCTTAAAAAAATAATGACGGCTATTTCAGAGAAAAATGTTTTATTCGATTCATTTTATATAATTATTTATATTTATTGTTATAAACAAATGGGATTAGATCTATCTGATGAAAAATAGTGCCGCTGCGAGGTCAAAAATGATTCGAATATTCCACAGTAATTACTTCCCAAAATTTAAGGGAACAAAATGGAAAATATGGTACATTTATGTGTTCGACGTCAGCAATATCATTATTCTCTGGATTCTAAATTCATAAATTTAACACGTATGCATACGATAAAATAAATGTAAATAACATTGAAATTGTTTGTTATTTTGTATCACCAAACATGCAAAAAAAAAATCTTTCAGAAATTTTGTATTTGATGTTGCCATGTAAGTTGTATGAAAGGAGATATCGATTAGTTCTTTAAAAACATTATGAAAAAACTTCGTTATAAAAAGTTGATTTTGCATTTTCTTTCAAGTCAAGGGGAACAGGAATTAATTCGTTTAAAGCGTAAATTCGTCATAAGCGTGTTCGCGGGATTTTCGTATAGAGAATTAACAATTTACTTCGCTATAGCCGTAAATTCGATGAATCCGTGTTCGCTATATTCGAGTTTTACTGTATATATATATATATATATATATATATATATATATATATATATATATATATATATATATATATATATATATATATATACATACTTATGGTGATTGACACAACATCTGATTGCTGGTGGACCCTTATTTTGTTTAATAAGTGCTATGGGATGAGTAAAACCTTTATTTCCGATATAACTTATGTATTTAATTATCACTTGATAACTTGATTTTAAAAATATACACTTAAATACACAAAAACACCTAAAAAGTATGTATTTTGATATTTTCCTGTGTATATATTTTATATTTTGATTACGAAAGGTCACAAATCATCTCACATGGTGTAACTTTTCTAAATCATGTCTGAATCGGCGAATATGATGTTTGGGTTTTTTTTTATAAATATTTACGTTTTCCTAAATCGTATTACAAAAAAATAAAATTAAAAAAAAATCTGGTTTGACCTGATTGATATGACCTCTTATTCTGAACGAGTAATGATCAAGCATGTTTTCATACAAAGTCCAGTGTAGTTTTCATATATAAACAGTAAGGTTGAATTAATCAGTTGCAAGGGAATAACTGCCAAGCTGACTTTCTCAAGCAATTTTCACAAAATATATAGGAATATAAGAACTTTCATGCCTGAGCATATCTCTCTTTTGTTGTTGTTTTTTCATATCAAAGTAGAAAAATAGAAATATTTTTTTTTTAAAAATCCACAGCTGATGACCCTTTAAAGAAATATTTCTTTTCAAGTCAAGAATATCAATGAACGTGAGTACTAACTAGAATTAGACATATGATATTGTTTAGCCCGACAAAAGTGTAAAACGTAGATGTATACACCTACAAATGAAATGGACAAGAAAAATTATGACCAACTGTATTGATCTTATTTATCGCTATACTTTATTTAAAGTTGTGTTGAAGTTTCATTAACCGATTTCAGTAAAATTTATAAGACTGTCTCCATAAAAATCAATATTTTATCAATATATATATATATATATATATATATATATATATATATATATATATATATATATATATATATATATATATATATATATATATATTAAGCATCCATTTAACGACCTATGAACGGGCAATGCTTGACATTAAGACAATGTTTTCATTCATTTCAAGCCTAAAGTAATACAACAGTTCGTTCATGTTTTACCGCTACAATATTTTATCCAGATATTTCCCCCAATATTTTAAGGCATGTAGACATGTGCATGGTGGAGAATGAAATACCGCAGTACTTCTATGCACCAATTAATGTACATGCCCATGCTATTTTCAAACAACTGTCAGCTTATGCAATAAATTACAAAGATTATAGTACTTACATTAGCGCTGTTAATGTTGACCCGATCTCATGTGATAAGCAGGGTCGAGGTTTATTTCTACCTTGTAACGGACAACGAAGGAATTCGGGTAGATACAATAAGCATAAACAAGTAGGCATCTATACATTGATAGGCATATGCGTCCGTTTTAAATCTTACCTACCTGATATTAGATTTGTTGCTCTTTTAAATCACATTTTACATTCAAAATCAAAATGCACCATCAATAATAGGCAATGATTTTACTTCACGATCTATTGTCAAAACAGGCGTTTTCAGCTTTACAATCATCTACCATTATCGTGTCTCTGCGCTTTTGTACGTCGCCGATCTTTGAGATATTAGATATCAATAATTAATCGTGATTACTCAGTTTTTATAATCTTGAAATCATCCCATTGTGTATCAAAAAAATGATATTAGCAGAAAGTTAAAACCACATCAAATGAAGGAAAATATAACATCAATGTCAGGAAGACGTATCATAGAACACGTATACTCTATCGGAATTAGCAAATTCACACCCGTGTTTATGATATCAGATCAAATAACAACGTAAAGAAACCTATTATAGTTCTTTCAATTTCAAAATTCAAAGACGTTTTTATTAAGATTCATGCTTTATCATTCTTTAATATTATGAAGCAGCTTTATGAAGACAATGACGTTATCCCTCTAAATCTGGTATTCAGCTTTTACATAAAAAAATTACTTTATACAATATTATTGTGCTGAATATCTTGATTCAGTTACTGAATTCACCACACCGATATACTGAACATAGATAAAGAGAATAACAATGAAAGATTGCTGTACATGCGGAAAATAAGGAAATATCTTTACTTGAAGTATAATCCTATCCGTCAAAAAGAAATATAGCCTATTTCAGCAGATCAAAAGGAGCATGATCCACACAAGAGAAAAGATAATGCCCAGCAAACAGCAAAACGAACCTGATTGAAATGGAATAATGGAATATAACATAAAGGAGAACGATTTGTGAAAAAAAAATAATACCTGGGTATAACCAATAACAGACTCAACATGGGTCATTTAGTCAGTGAAGTATTATTTCATGAATGACCATCACAATAGATCTCGCGTGTATACAAACAATCTATCATAAAAGTGGGACACCACCATATTTATTCTCAAATAACATTAAGAAATTAAATAATGTAGTATGAAAACAAACTCTGATCTATTCCTTGACCGAAATACTGAAAGGGAAAATTTATTTCTTTGTGAGGGTGTTTTTCTTAAACTATTCCTCAGTATTGAGAAAGTAAAGAAAAAGTAAATTACATGAAAGGTGTCATGCCATGATCAAGTGGATAAAATTCGACTCAATACATTTCTTCTGGTCTTTAAATGGCCACAAAAAGTCACGTATTGCGCATTTGTGTTGTATTTGAAAATATGATGTATGACTCTGTAGTAGAAAGGCCAACTATTAGTACAAAATGCTCATTTAATCTAAGATTATCGATATTCTGTTTTGTAAATATAAGATATTCGTTTAAGCGAAAATGTAAATAGTCTCGGAATACTGTTTGCAATTGAAGGTTCTTTGAATATGTGTAAATTTTAGTGTGTACTTTCACCAAGATAATTGTCTTGGGTGATAAACACATGCATCAGTTCATTGCCAAATACTCAAATCAAATTCACGATGATATGCACTCGTACATTGTAAAAAGGACTATTATAGGGCTTTCCGGTATAACCGATACATGAAGTATCATTTCCAAGTACAGAGAACTCTCGCTATCTTGAAATTAAGGGGCGTGGCTATTCGAGATATCCGGAATTCCAGATAACTGATATACAAAGGGTTAGTTTGCTTGGATATATATATATATATATATATATATATATATATATATATATATATATATATATATATATATATATATATATATATTCTAAATGAATATAACATCAAAATTAAACATAAACATAGAGTCTAGCGCTTTCATCCTTCTCGGGACTTGTCAAGACGTTACTAAGTGTTACCATGACGTTACGTCATGGTATTGTTGTGAGTTCGGGCATTGGTAACACTTAGTAACGTCTTGACAAGTCCCGAGAAGGATGAAAGCGCTAGACTCTATGTTTATACTTATTTTGATGTTAATTCATTTAGAAATATAACTTACTGTGCATAACCGAGTACTACCGTTATATATATATATATATATATATATATATATATATATATATATATATATATATATATATATATATATATATATATATATATATATATGAAGTGTGTATGTGTGCGCTTGTGTGTATTTGCATGTCTGAAAGACAAATTAAAACCACAAGGTATCATAAATATTACCCAACCCTTTTTACTGTTTTAATAGTTTTGTGAATTGATAAGATAGATATAGACATAGAACAATGCATCTTATATACTTAATGTCCAATACCATGGCAGTACATATTTTGAACATCAATCATGGGAATCATAAAGAAAGATGTTGGCTTACAGATAAACAAATGTTACCTTGAAAACCAATAGGCAGTAGATTTATTAAGACTAGTTTGTAAACAATCCTTTAGGGTAGTCTAAATAATAAAATATAAACTGTAACTTGATCAGTACAAACAGTCAATTTATTACTTTTATTGTCTACATTAATAATCAACTTGAATATGAAACCTTCAGAAAAAAAAAACAATATCGTGCGCCATGGGAAAATAGAAAAAAAAATTCAATAATTGCCACACAAGATTGTTACACAAAACATATATGCTATGCTTATCTGGTCCTACCTTGTTATTGATCCTTCGAATATGAAATATTTGTTTGGACTGTGGGTTGTGTTTACGGGAATCTATGGTTGTCACGACAAAGGGTGGTCTGTCCCTCGGTGATTTGGAAAGATCTATAATCTTATATCGAGTCTGATTTTCTGTTTGCCAGCAAGAACTTGGATATCGATTCCTGCAAGTAATAAAGAAAATAAATAACACAAGCTAATTTAAAAATTCAAACCAATATTCAATAAATATACTCACAGAGATACAGGCAGACAGACTCTCTCTCTCTCTCTCTCTCTCTCTCTCTCTCTCTCTCTCTCTCTCTCTCTCTCTCTCTCTCTCTCTCTCTCTCTCTCTCTCTCTCACACACACACACACACACACACATATACATATGTATATATATATATATATATATATATATATATATTCTATATTTTGAGAGTTCCTTTGGTGTATGCCTCATATTTTTTCTGACTGAAGTACATTCATTCAGTTTATAAATTTTACAGCAAAAATTTATTAGCATGATCTCAGTTGCAAGAATTAGTGTACATTAATATATATGTACGGTGAATTCATCGACAATTCATATTATGGGATTTAAAATTGATTTAGCTTTATACAAGTTTAGACAGTTTATTGAAGTACGGCCGACACAGTATTTTGACACCAATGAATAAAACCCCCGTGAATTATAGTTATTTAAATCAAAAATTTATGAGTCAATAAATTTTTTTTTTCTTTTTGCTCTTTGACCTATATCAGTATTTAATTTATAGTTCTTATACTTGTTTTTATAAGTCTATAAAACTCTCTCGAGACATGTATCAATATTTTCAAAACCTTTCAATTTTTGTGTTCTAAAATTGACACACGACTAGACATAATATTATTTATTCAAGATCCGTTTTATATGGATTTCATAAAGATATGAAAAGGCTCTCTGCAAACTCAGATACGGAAGAATAATCAGACAAATGGCCAGTTCCACGGTACTTAATATCTAATGAACCAGCGTTGTTAAATGGGTTAATCAGTGTAGATGAAAGGCAATCCTTTAACAATAGAATTTAAGATTATATCGTTTTACAAATAATAATTGGCAGGTTTTAGGAGTTCAGCAAAGGATTAAATCGTTCATAATGTACTAAAGTCAATGCCTTTTTTGCCTTCCATATAAGATCCTGTAGTTAAAATGCAGTTGAATATTATTTTTTTAGGATGAAGTCGTGACTGGGTCGAGAAAAAAACTGAGATACTTTTCATGAGAAATACATAGTCATGCGCACACAGAGACACATATATAAATGCATGCACACACACACACACACACACACACACACACACACACACACACACACACACACACCTACACACCTACAGATACATATATATATATATATATCATGCTATTGACTTTTTATATGAAATATATGACACTGTATATCAGTCGAAGCTTAGTCAACATTGTAATAAGCGAGTTTAATCGAGCCTATTACAATTAGTTTTATTTGTGCCGAGATGTAATGTAACAGCATCTACAGAGGTGTGTAAACGTTATGTAATAGCATCTACAGACAGATGTAAATAGTATCTACAAACATGTCTAAACATGACGAAATAATTGTATAGCATCTACATACGTGTGTAATGTAATAATAGCATCTACAGATGTTGCTAACATAATAGAACAGCATAACGTAAAGCGTAATGCAATAGAATCTGCAGCATCATCAGATGTGTGTAAACGTAATGTAAAAACATATACAGATGTGTGTAAACATAATATAATAGTATCTTCACACGTGTGTTAACATAATGTAATGGCATTTTCAGACGTATGTAAGCGTAATGTAATAACATATACAGACGTGTGTAAACGTAATGTAATATCATCTACAGTGTGTAAACGTAATGTGATAGCATCTACAAACGTTTGTAAATGTAATGAAATAGCATATACAGACATGTGTAAACGTAATGTAATAGCAACTTCAGACGTGTGTAAGCGTAATGTAATAGCATCTACAGTATGTAAACGTTATGTAATAGGATCTACAGACGTTTGTAAACGTAATGTAATGGAATTTCCAGACGTTTGTAAGCGTATTGTAATAGCATATACAGACGTGTGTAAACGTAATGTAATAGCATCTACAGTGTGTAAACGTAATGTGATAGCATCTACTATAGCATATACAGACATATGTAAACGTAATGTAATAGCAACTTCAGACGTGTGTAAGCGTAATGTAATAACATCTACAGTATGTAAACGTTATGTAATAGGATCTACAGAAGTGTGTAAACGTAATGTAATAGCATTTTCCAGACGTGTGTTTACGTGATGTATCAACATAATTATTGTTTGCATAAATGTTGTTCTACATGCAAATGGGTTATAACAACATTTGTATAAATATAAAACATACCATCCATTAGCAAACCAAAATTTAGCGATTCGCAATTATCAATTTACAAGAATTTGTATTCCTTCGGTTTCGATGCGAGGTGAAAAAAGTCATAATGAAAAAAAGGACGAAACTGACAATAATTGAATGCAATAGTTGTTTGTTGCTAAACAAAATATGTACAATATAAATAATGACCCATGAATATTTCACTAAATTGCAATAAATGTACGTTCTTTTTGCAAAACAACATCGAAAAATATAGACAGTAAATCACATAGATATGATTCATTTGTCAATATATAATCAATATCACACCGACAAAAAACTGACAGTATGTCAAGCCGGCCTGGCTCAGTCGGTAGCGTGCTCGACTCTGGATCGTGAGGTCGTGAGGTCGTGAGTTCGAGTCCCGCCGACGACAGGTTGGTTTCCTGTCTTTCGGATGAGACAGTAAAAACTGGAGGTCCCGTGTCACAGTAGGTGTCGGCACGTTAAAGAACCCTCACTGCTCAATGGCCGTAAGTGCCGAGCATAGGCCAAAATTTGAAGCCCTTCACCGGCATTTGGTGACGTCTCCATATGAGTGAAATATTCTTGAGTGGGACGTTAAACAAAATAAAACAAACAAAAAGATAGTATGTCAGATACATAGGATTCATGTGACATAGTAAAAAGGGCATTATCTGTGGGTTTTTTTTTTCAATGTTTTCTCCCTTCTTTCTTACTACTTAGATGGATATATAATAACAAAAAAGAGATATACACAGGCATAAAAATTCTGAAATTTCTATATATTTTTTTATAAATAGTTTGAGAAAGCCAGATATGGCACTTTTTTAAATTGCAATTGATAAACTCAGCTTCACTTCACTGTATTTGTATATGAATACCACACTGGGCCTGACCTTTTTTTTACAAAATATATAGGAATATGATAAGATTTTATATGTCTGTGTATAGCTCTTTATTTGTTTTTGTTATTGCAGATCAAGTACAGGAAGTAAAAGTAGAAACAAATCGAAATATTGTTTGTAAGCACAGCTAATGCCATTTTAAGTTTATATTAACACTTATATATACATAGAAACCAAAATGTAATTGGTAAGAAAAGCCATTGACAACCTAACAGCATGCTCAATATTAGACAAATACGGACCGCTGGAGAATTAGAAGGTGATATCATGTGTCAGGGAGAATTATTCCCCTCCGAGCGGCCACAGCTACTGGGCTATCTCAGTTATAAATCAAATTTAAAACAAAGTAGGAATGAACCTATGTCATGAGTTACAAGATATATAGCCATGAGTTACAAGAAAGACATCACGTATTGCTACAATTAAAAAATCCAACTGTAGTCTTCCATTTTTTTTTCATTTGCAAGAAAATGAAATTGATTACATGACACAGCACCGTAAAACTTCAGAATTTACTCAAGTCTGAACATATTCTCAACTTGGTCTGCTCAGACAATCAGATTTCAGGATACATAAAATTTGAGTAAAGTTTTTAGACTTAAGTAATTCTTAAAGGCCCAATATAATATCCAGTACTGTTTTGACAATGTACTTATTACTTATTTGTAATTTCTTACAAATTAAAAAAAAGAGGCCAGAAAGCTCAGAGTTCTGGCATTTTTTCTAAAGTCAGACAATGTCCGGTTTATTGTGCACTGTGCACTGAAAGTCGAGTTCGCCGTGTATACCGGAACTTAACGATTCAAAAGTCGGTAAACGGAACAAATGTGCGAAATATATTCAAACAACACACACAGTTCTCAATGTTATACAAAGTAAACAGTAGATAAATGAGGTTAGTTTTCTTGAATTTTCGGCTTCTTTATTCAATAACTATGTCTTTTGTAAGAGGAAACCGATTGGTATTTTCTCTGTCAACACCGCTTACATCATCTTTAGATTTAGAACATACGCGAAAACTTTTATAATTTATGGTACGAAATGATACACAAATAAACGTTTTACAATACAAAATTATGTCATTATGTATATATCCGTTTAAAGTCTATACTCGACGTGCAAGATCGAGACACATTAACAATGCTTGAACTACTACTGTAACAAAGTGGTTCACATGGATCCATCGGGAGTTACCATGACAACTACGATAATGTTATTTTATATGTTCATATGACACGTACTATGGACTAGATTCAAATAATACTCGCTATTTTTAATAAACTTTATTTGAATGGTGTTTTATGCCACACTCAACAATTTTTCAGTTATTTAGTGGCAGGCAGTTTTTGATGGTGGAGGAGAGAATCCGGTTACAATGTACCCAGGAAGAGACCATCAGCCTTCCGGAAGTGAACTGGCCAATTTTCTCACAAAATCAGCCTAGGTTCCAGCGGGGCTCGAGCCCGCGCTGAATAGAGGTGAGAGACTTCGTGCGTCAAAGTGCGATGCTGTAACCACTCGACCACGGGGCTTTATGCTATAACTTGCTTCACTTTGCAATATGATTGGAACATATTTTGACAGCTTAAAAACCACTAAACTGGTGAATATTTGACAAAAAGTATTATCGTTTAACAGAAAACGCCCTTTTTCATCTTATGAGTGGATTTGACATTTCTGAAAGGATTTCTTACCCATCTTGGATTGACACAGGTCGAACCTTTAAAGAATACCTCCTCGGGAAGTTGTATCGAGCTACTCCGGATTCCATCGCCATGTTGATGTTTAATATATTTCCAACTACTTCATACACATGAAAATTTCAAGATGCCAGTTTCCAGACAATGAGTTTATCTATCACACTTCTAACTTTTCACACGCCAAATTTTTCACACCGTTGTTTTGTAAGAATTTTACTACCTCCTTCGAAGTTAACCATTGTTTACCATCCTCCTGTATACTCTTTTTTTTAGTTTTAGATGGTATATATACTCGTATATTTCAAACAATCCCGACCCAAATGATCGTTTAATCTCACTCTTTGTTTTAATTTTGTATCCAGTTACTAAAAACACTAACAAGTAATCGTCGATAATCCTGTTATTTTTATTCGCTATCTTATACAAATATACATAACAGTATTTGTCCTCGTGTATTAATTCATTTAAATTCCGTCACCACAGCTGATAAGCTTCACGACCTGGAATTTGTCGAATCTCTCGCAACGAATTACAAGCTTTGAATAAAAAAAACAAACTCGAGACATTTAAAACATTGATTAGAGCAGTGCAGTTCCTTGTGCTATTACTTGGTTCTCAACAGATTTATGCAAATGTTTCAGAATTTGGTTGAATTAATCAAATAACACTATATACGTATAACCGATCAACGTTTCTCATGTAGACGTCCGTAGTGCCGATCCTCGCTAAAACCTTTTTTACTTGTAAGTGCAAATTTTACTTTCATCCCAAATGATAAGAATTCGTTTGTCAATGCACGTACTGAAAATGCATTTCTGATTATTGAATGATTATCCGTTTTACCACTTTAAAAAGATAAATGAATCTGGTTCGTTATTCCAGAAAACAGAAGCCGTCGTATTCGCGTGTACATCGAAATGGTTTTAATTTTAACACCTTTGTATTCTAAAACCTATTATCGAGTGAAAGAAAAAATTCGAATCAACAGCATTACTATTCCAGTTTAAAACTGCTATAGATCATAAAAGGTCTGATTACAATTAGCTTGAATAACTACAAAGTTCTATTTAATCGATGGATGTATATATTTTTACTTGCGCGCCTACCTGGAGGTATATAGCAGGCCTTATATAAACACGAATAAGAAAGAAAAGCACTCAGAACGAACGAAAATATTGGTTTCGTTTCAAATCAATTAGTTACATTACTAAAAATATTTTGATTACCTTCCGACACATACACACACATATAAATATAATTAGATAGCGCTAGCTTTGTACCGAAAATGTAGAAAACACTAAACCATTGGAAATTCAGAGGGCGATTGACCCGTTGCTACCCCCATTTGATCTTCCTTCTTTTTTTTTTCGGAACCTCCTCCCACATCTTCCTGCTTTGCTCTTCGGTTTATTGTGGTGGAATAACCATTGTTTTAATATGTACGTTTGCGACGACAACATGCCTAAATTTAATGCATGAAAGCTAGAAACTGAAAAAAAAAAATCTGCAGAGCGTACCACGTCCCCAAACCTTTTGTCTCTTGTAAAATTACAAAATGTACTGGGGGAGCATACACCCTGCCCTCAAGTATTTGGCTTATCTCCCCTTACTTCTTCTGCAATTTGGGAATTAATTAACATAAAAATGTAATACTTTTAAAGGATAATTAAGAATTTGAATTTGGAATAGTGTTATACGCCACACTCAACGATTTTTCAGTTATATATGGCGGCCAGTTTTATGGTGGAGAGAACCCAGTTACAATGTACCAGAGAAGAAACAAACAAATACTTATCTAGTGTCTGTGACCTACAAAATGGTCCCTAAGGGTTTGACAAAAATATATAAATATTCCGGGAGCACACCCCCACGTTTCCAGCATTTGTCTCTTGTGTGGCTTATGTTTACTCTAACTCGCGTCTTTGAGTTGGTCATAAAACTGCATACGAGTAGGTTACAACTAAAGCTGCTCTTTCGAGATTCCAAATTTCAGATAATTATATAAGGTGTGCATTTCCTAGCCTTTTAGTAGATTTATTTTATGTTATTTTTTATTTACCAGGGGCTTTACGAGCCGGCCTGGCTCAGTCGATAGCGCGCTCGACTCGGGATCTTGAGGTCGTGAGTTCGAGGCCAAAATTTGAAGCCCTTCACCGGCATTTGGTGACGTCTCCATATGAGTGATATATTCTTAAGTGGGACGTTAAACAACAATAAACAAACAAACAAACAAACCAGGGGCTTTACCACAAAAAAATGAATAGACATGATAAATTATTCCACCAATTTGAAAACTTCTGTAAAGTAGAACATGTATGACACATTAATATTAGTATTTGCTACCCTTCAGCACCCCAGTTTTTTTGTTTTGTTTTGTTTTGGGTTTTTTTTTTAAGAAAAAAAAATCTGGGTAAAGTTTAAATCTTTCAAGAAAATTTATATTTTGTTAATACAAAGTTATTATTAGGACACTTACAATAGCTGATTTAGGGCATCATGAATTTATTACAATCGGACGTCTGTCAAGAGAGCAAGGGAATCTAAATTAATATCACGAACCAATGCCTAAGGAAGGAAAAAGGAAAAGCCCGACGTTCATTTATATCTTTCATAGAAGAGCTAGCTTAAAAAAATTGTGTAGATGTTTCAATCAAAGCGATTTCCTCGAAATGTGTAATGAGAGAGAGAGAGAGAGAGAGAGAGAGAGAGAGAGAGAGCTTGAGATTGAGCTTGCCATGTTATCATATTCTGTAAGTTAAGACATGATACAGTCATAATATCAAATAAATTTTAATATGAACGTTTAAGACAAATACGTGACTTAATCTAATATCAGTTGCAAAAACACTCGTTTTTAAAAATCACACTACAGAAAGAACAGCAGAATAAAAAAAATTGATAACAATGCTTATGACGTTATGTAACGTGACGTCATCATTATTGTCCAAGGTGATTGTACATCATTAAAACACGTGATATCAAGATTTACGTTACGTACGCGTATGCAAATTTTAAAATATATGGTTAACATGTTACTCATATGCTAGGCACACGTTGAATACACTAGAGGTGGGATATAATTATGTTTTTTCATATTTCGAGAACGATGGCCATACAATGGTATGAATGTGTACCCTGCGGCTAGCGTATAGACCCTTTAGCAGTAACTGCGGTGCTGTGACTTTAGTTGGCAAAATGATACAGATACCCGCAAAAATATAGACGTCGTTATAGTAACTGATTGTTTCTTGACGTGATTTTTCGGGAATCTGTATCATTTTGGCAACCAAAGACTGGGAAAATCACAGGACCGCAGTTACTGGTAAAGGGTCTATTGATAGAGCATGAGTAACGCACTTCTAAAGTATGTCTGACGTTATAGGCATGTTGTCGTTTGCCTGACGATTCGGTAGTGTATTTGACGTAGGCGTATTACTGACGTATCCCAAGCATATTGCCAGCATTTCTGATAAATGGATATATATAGTCGCGCTGTGGGTGTACAGTTCATATGTTACCCACACTCTAGTCATACGCAGAGTACGCTGGTTGAACGTTTTTCATACGCTGACATACGCTAGTCATTCACTGTCCATTATACCCTACTCAAAGGATCAATACGCACAATTCTGTATATTCAAGGACTCTTGGAAAATTATTAATAATTTTCATACGCGGCTTTTTACGCTTCTCTAATACGCGAGTGTGGGCCTTAAAGACTACTTTTCAGGATTATATAACATGTTTTCATACAAAACTGTAAAATCGCAAACTTTGTGGTAGAGACCACAGTCAAAAAGTAAAACCCTTCAAAGGTCCGAAAAACGAAACATGGTGCCATATCAACGGAAATTCGTAAACCAGAATTTATTCATTCATTTAATATCCTGCTAGATACGGAAATATTTCACACATTGCTTAGATAATTCACACTATCTATATTGTTTTCTCTTACTGACAACCTATCGTTTGAAATTCCTTCAATTGGATAGATCAAAAACGTTCATGTTTAGCTTCACCAAATATATCAATGAAAAGCAAATTTAAAGTTAACTTTCACTGTGTTCCATATCATGATTTGTTTACCAAAATCTTTCTTTCAATTAAAGGGAAAACTCTGTTTTGGTCAAGAACTCCCAAGAGCATGAACCACTATCACCTTTTGGTGTACTTACGGCTACGGTATGCATATTTGTTTTCTGTAATAAAGCATTTTAAAGAATTAGATATTTAATGTTAAGCTACCGAGATGACGATTAACACAAATAATATTCGGAATGAATTTAAATTTGAGTTTTAAATAAAGTTTTACACCACATTCTGTTCAATTTCTCAGTTATAAAATGACGGTCATTTTTTATTGATGGAGGAGAGAACCCGGTTACAATGTACCCGGGAAGAGACCATCGCCCTTTTTCAAGTAAACTGGCAAACTTTCTCAAATAAAATCAGCTTAGATTCCAGCGGGACTCGAACCTGCGCTGACCGAAAATGAGAGACTTCATGGCTTAAAACGCGATGCTCTAATCTCTCGGACACGGAGTGATACACAAGTTCTAAATTTATTCGCGAGATAATTTTTCGCGATTTCGAATGTCCATCTCGCCATACTATTATCATACTTCATTACGTAATAATTTTATTTTCGGGAGCGAGAGCTCTCGTGAAATTACGGGTAAATAAATTCCTCGCAAATAGAATGTTGAATTCTTCCCTGTTCACTGTAGTATTATACCGGGTGGTTTTTTTTTGTCCTGGTTCTATTATCATAATCGCCAATCTTAAAATCAGCTTGACGGGGGATTTAGACCAGATTTCACTAACACCTGCTGTTTACTTATATATACGTTTATCTTTCCGTTACCCTATAGGCAAAGAATTAATCTATGTCAAAGTAATATGTATATAACTGCGCTCTTTTGCAGGTTTTGTTAAAATAATGTGTTGACACGTGCTGAGAGTGCTTTATCATAAAAAGTCCGAAAGTGACAACAAGAACATGACAAATGAAAACATAGACAAACTCAGAGTTAGTAGAATATCATTAACGTCAATTAAAATAAATTAACATTTAACCTGGAGGATCCAGGGGTGATCACCATACACAAGTTATCATTCCGATCAATCTTAATTTTTTCCCCTATAGAGCGCTCTATTATTCAAGTGTTTTATGAGACAGTTTTTGGTAGTCTATTTGGAAGAGCGTTCGACTCGCAAGTGAAAGGTACCGGATTCGGTGACTGGTACCAGGTCATGCAAAAGAGCGTTCGGCTCGCAAGTGAAAGGTACCGGATTCGGTGACTGGTTCCAGGTCATGCAAAAGAATTTAAAAAATGGTAGTGACCGTCTCCTCGTCAAGTACGAAGTCACTGGTATTTCAGATGAGACTTAAAACCGAGGTCCTGCCTCATGGTAGGCGGGACCACAGGGGCAGGCACGCAAGAGAGCCCTCACTATATTGGCGTCAGTCCATAGCACAGGTAAAAATTTGTGGCACTTCACCTAGGGTTTACGACAGCTCTATATAAGTAAAAAAAACGCTTGTCATGATGTAAAACAACAAGAAGACAAAACCTGAAATTCCTCAAATCCACAGACCTTTTTGCATTCTCATCCAGTCGTCCTCTGATCTATAGAGTTACCCTAAAAAGTGACTATCCCCTCATGAGTAGCAATTTTACGGAACCGGTTCCACCACACATGAACACGTTATGAACTTAAAATGTGTGTAACTGTGTGTGTTCCTTCTTTTTTGTTTGTTACTTTATATTTGTTGTTATAGTCATTCGTATTGTGAGCTAATGGCGGGTATAATTCAGCTGAAATGTAACAAGTAAGGGTTACGACAAGGGGAACAACTCACACTTTCACTATTCACATCGTCAACTTACTTATCGCCATGATCTTTCACAGTTGGAATGTGCGGAAACTTTTGCTCTTTCTTATTTTTAGTATTTGTCTTTTTCGGTCTTTGGTTTGAATCGGAAGAAGAGGAGATCAAGTCGTTCACCCTAAAACAGAAGAGAATCACAACTTAAAGCAGTTTAAACGGTGTAATGTAGAAGAAAAAAAAAAGTTGTGGTGGATCTAGGATTCATAATGTTGAGTCGTCTTGTATATTTTACGGACAGTTGGTATTCTAATGAACATAATGAACACTGATCCCGACTTTACTAACAAATATTTTACCAATGGAAAATGTTCAAAACTTTCTTTAAATATTTAGTTATTAGACTGCAATCCCGATGCCCTGGTGGCCAAACAATTTGATGCCTTACCTGGACGTCTCCAGTATCTGTGGAATTTTTACCATTTTGTTCTTTTTTTTTTTGTCAGATCCTTACTCCATCAAAGAATTAACATCCAACATACATTGCACAGAGATGAACCAACAATAAAATTTAAATTTTGAAATGGTTGTTACGAACTTGAAAGTCAGACAGAACTTGCTGTAATAACGCAGTAGTTATGGAATTAGAATGTCTGGCACTTGTACAGCACGTTCCTATAACCGGTATAGGATTAACGGATTTAATTGCATATTTCGATCAATGTTAAATTAATTTTCGATTTCTAAACAACGCGCCGCACTGTTAAGATCTCATTGTTTAGTTTTCAATACATTTCTGCATCGTCTATGCACGAAAATAAAATATATTTGATATTAAAGTACAGTAAAGGGATAGAATCAAATGTTTGTTATCATTTTTGGCTGTCTAGGACGAGTCAATATTACTCAAGCACACCTTGTATTATATCTGAATTATTCAATGACATGAAATAATTTTAATTAAGATTGAAAATATGATATTCCCATGTGATGTATATATCACGTTGCCTGCAATGAGTTCCCTTCAGGTTTTATAAAAATACATTTCGATTAGGTTGTCTTAGTTATTACAGCATTCTAACAACGCCATTAGTAATATTTTCCCCTAAAATATAAGTAAACAAAACAAGCGAAAGAAAAGTCATAAGAAGGTAGAAATATTGAAATTAGAAATATAAACAATATATGTATATGTAACAATATGAGGTACGGGAGATAAATCTTTTAGGAAATTATATACGTAAATAAATTGGTGTGACTTGAAATAGTATTGATGTATATTATATATGTATTTGGGAAAATACGGGCAGCTAAAATTACATGATTTCTAATTCGGGGTCAAGTAAATATGTTGACAAAGTTAATATTAGATATAAAATTTCCAAATTCAAAATTACTCAGCATAATATTTAGTAATATGACTTAGCATTATTATAATATACTGTTTTTGGATAAACAACTTGTCAACACCTTTACAAATTCAGCAGCAATTGAAGCTGCATGTTAAAAGGTCAAATATCTGTCATCATCAGTTTTTGGTAAACAAGAATTGATGTTAATGATAATTAATATAAAGTACTGAAGTTTGTACTAAGAATGATAATGTAAAAGGTTACCAAAGGTTGCATTATGGCAGATTTTTGATGATAACGGCGCCGTATTTTCTCCCAATTGTAGATGCATTAAACTCTCTATAAGCTTCTAGAACTTAGTGTTTTTGCGTTGGTCAAAATTGACAAACGTATATAAGCACTGGAGTTCTGGAAACGAGAGAGACCAGCGGGAAACCGCCTAGAGAGAACGCCACCATACTCTCTGATTTGTGAACATTGTTACCATTGCTGCTGTGCTGAGAATAAAACTATACGATCACAGACCAGACTTTGAGTTATTGATATTTGTGGGTGGTATAACAAATATCGATTTGGTGCCTTTTGCCCCCCCCTGGATCAAGACCTGGGAACAACACAAGACTTGGAACTAAAAGGTAAGACTTTTACTTTTCTTAGTACCTTATTATTTTGACCACAAAAATTGTGAACATTCTTTTTGACAAACTCTAAAACTTAAAACTTAATTTAATAAAATTTAAATTAACCAAAACTCTATTTTAAACAAAATCTACAACTTTAATTTATTTAGGCAATAATATAAAAACTTATTTTGAAACTTTAACAAAATTAGTTAAACACAAATTTAACATTTGAAATAAAATACAAAATTAAAAACAGAATTAATAATGGCAGAAGAAAATAGTAGACTAAAAATTCAGTAGTATGGCTACGTCTTTAGGAGAAATTGAGGATAATTTAATTTTAGAAGAAGTAAATAAAAATAGACCAACCACGTCAGATCAGGACAGACATGCAAAATGAAACTGAAAAATAGAAATATAAAACAAAAGCATCAGGTCAGTCAGACGTACCAAACAAAACCGAAAGTAGTAGTAACAGGTACTACTAAGTAATATCGGGGGGAGTAGGAAATAGAGAACCACCATTTTTGTAGAGTGTCTGGGATACCTGAAAACAAAGGTGATAATGATGAAAAAGAGATGTTTTGATAACATTTTTGAGACAATTCTCTAACATGGCAAGTGCAATGGGCAGTACCTGTACATCAGGTAATTAAGAACTTTTCGGGGTAAAACCCGGCGGACCTTAAGGCGGTGGATATCAGACATAGAAAGATATGCAAATTTAGTTGAATTAAATGTACAGAAAATGCCGGTATAGCATTGGTAACATGTTCAGGGGCGGTAGCGGATTTCATTAGGAGGTATTTAATAGAACAAGAAAATAACGAAAATGTAAGCTAGTTTGGGGGGACCCTCAAGAAATTATTAAAAAGAAAAAATTTGGGAAGTGGACAAACCAAAAGACAAGCATTAATTAAGTTAAGAAATCTAAAACAAGAGACAGACGAGTCAGCTACAAATGTTTGGGGAAAGAATAATACAAGCATCTGAAGATGTTTACACGACAGAGCAGACTAAAACCAAAAGCACAAAAGGACATTAGTAGAACAACAGTTGATAGACATATTATTTGTAAAGGGGTGACTTTTTGATTACATCAAAAAGAAATTAATTAGAGAAGAACCTACAAACTTTAGAAGCCGCAGTTAAGATTGCGACACGCGAACAAAATGTTAGGGATCAAATTGCATTGACGTTAGACGGCACACAAAATATGTTTTAGATTTTAAAACTGAAAAAAAGAAGATAGAGACATACAACCAATGGAAGTAGATCACTTAAGAAATAAACTATGTAAGAATTGTTTAAGAAAAGGGTCACACTACTCAAAATTGCCCTAAAAATGTAGACATAAATGCAGCTGACGAGACAGACAGTGACGATAGTGACGATGACTTACAAATATCAGTAGCAGCTAATAATAAGGAAACAGTTAGGTTCAAAAAAACACTAGAAAACAACAAACTCAGCAAACACCAAGGTAAAATATCAAATACAAATGAAACAACCAAGTAGGTCCAAGTAGAACAAAATTCACAATCTGTACCAGATTGGGTATAATTTTTTTATTAAGGCGCAGAATGTTGGGTATGTCACATGATAGGTCACCTTAAAAGAAATTGTCCAAATCGAAACATTAACCCTCGCAATTGGGTACCATATTGGCAGTATAAATCAAGTGACCACCAACGAATCGTGGCAGGGGTAGAACAAATAATAACTATTCAATATAGACAAAAATTACGATCCTCCACCCTCGCAGTTTACACACAATACTTATCGGAATAGACAAAACTTCAACTTTCGACCTCCACAATTTACATATCAACAAATCAGCCAGATGATCAAACATATAGGCATTACCAGAACCACCTCAGATGTTAGCACTTCCGGCACCCCCAATTCGAGATAATACATCTAATCAAATAAACAGTTAGCACTCCCTGCACCACCTGTAGTAAGTGAACAAACTTCAGAAAACTCCACCCAGCGAATAGGACAACAATGGTCTCAGTATAGGGAACATAGGGAACAGGAAAACTAGAAGGCTCTTCTTATAAGGAAGCCGATAAGAAGAGTTGTAGTAGAAAATTAAGAAAAAGTAAGGTAGATAACTCTAGTAGTAAATTAGATAGAACTATGAAATTTCAATTAGCAGGAAATCCAAGTTCATGTGTACTATGGATACAAAAACAAAAAATTTAGGACTTTAGTAGATACAGGAGCAGAAGTATCATTAATTAGTATAAAAAGTGCTTCCAAAATCTTCCAATCAAGGTTAAGGTTGTCAAAGAAAAAAACCAAATCTTAGGGCAGTGAATGGTCAATTCACTTAAAGTAATAGGTGCAGTAAAATATTAAATTTACGATGAATAAAATGACCATGAATCATAAGTTTTATGTCACCGATGTTTTGAATAGAAACTTTATCCTTGAGGTAGGGACTGGTTAAGACAAAATGGAGTAAGACTATACTTTGATTTAGGTTGCATTAAGAATAGGGAGAACCTATGTCAAATTTGAAGATGACACTCACATATCATCCATAGTAAGAGTATCAAAAACAACTACATTAAGACCACAGAGTAAAACAATATGTTTTGTTAGGACAAATAGAGCATTTAACAGTAGAAATAAAGAAAATTTTGAAATCTCAAGTATCAATGATGGATGTCTTTTTTTAGATGACCCAGGACTTGTAGTTCAAGAATCAATAGGAAAAGTAACAGGAAATAGAAACATTCCAGTATTAGTAGTTAATCAAACAAATAAATTTTTATAGATTTTTTAAAAAAGAGGTCAAGTGTTAGGAAAAATTAGAGCTTTTAGAAAATAGATGAGATACAAATAGAATCTACAGCTTTAAGTCCAGAAAATACAGTAAGGAGATGTAGACTCTCTTAAAGATATTGACGCACCGTCAGAGTATAAAAGAAGTATTTTTAGGTCTGATTACAAGAAAAACAAAGATATTTTTGCAAAAACTGATCAAATGCAGAGTTAGGTCACACTAGTACAGTGAAAATGAAAATAGATACAGGAGACCATCCACCAATCAGAAATAGGCCGTATAGAACACCTCTTAACAAAAGACAAGTAATTGATAAGGCAGTAGATGAAAATGTTAGATGCAGGTATTATAGAAAGGTCAAGGTCAACATGGGCTTTTCCATTAGTTTGTAGTTGGGAAGAAAGACGGATCCAAAAGAATGTGTGTCGACTTTAGATCTTTTAAAGAAAATAAAATAGTGAAACCTATATCATTTCCCTATACCATTGATTGATGACATCTTAGCTAGGTTTTGGGAAAGGCCAAACATTTCACTAGTTTAGATCTTAAAAGTGGGTATTGGCAAGTACAAATGATGAAGATAAGTAAAGAAAAAACAACATTTACTTGTCACAAAGGGGTTATTTCAGTTTAATGTAATGCCCTATTGGGTTAAGTAATGCGTCCAGCTATCTTCCAAGAACTCATGAACATAGTTAATACAAGAATGTGAGTACTTTTGCCACTGCTTACTTAGATGACATCTTAATATTTTCAAAAGACTCAGAAGAAACATCTTAGGCATATTCAAATAGTGTTTGATAAGATCAGACAGCATGGTTTTAAAAATGAAGTTGAAGAAATGTAGTTTCTTTAAGAAAGAAATAGAATATTTAGGTTTTTATTGTGTAGTGAACATGGAGTGAAACCTAATGAAAAGAAAGTGAAAGCCATAAGAACATTACCTGTACCAAAGAATGTAAGAGAAATTAGGGGATTTATTGGCGATGTGTAGGTTATTAAAATAGGAGGTTCATTCCAAATTTCTCAAAGATAGCAGAAGCCTTTGATTGAGTTAACAAAGAAATATGCTAGATTTAAATGGTCAAAAGAATGCCAAGTAGCCTTTTGATTTTCTCAAAGACAGTTTAACAGTAGTAACCTTTGTTAGCTTTACCCTGATACAAACAAACCCTTATGTGTTTATACACAGATGCTAGTGATACTTGCGTAGGTGCTTGTCTCACACAGCTTACAGATACTGGGGAAGAAAAACCTATCTATTATTTGTCTCCACATAAATTAAGCAAATCTCAGAAAAAAATGGTCAACAATAGAAAAAGAATGTTTTGGAATAGCTTTTGCTCCTCAAGAAATTAGATTTATATTTACATGATGCTCAGTTTTGTAGTAACGTACAGATCACCGACCATTGAAGTATTTATTAGATTCACCTATGCAAATATAAGAAAATACAACAATGGGCTCTCAGTATCGCAGGTTACAACTGTAAGATTGAGTATATAGAAGGTAGAATTTAACTGTTGTGCTGACTTGGTTGTTGTCAAGAATACCAGACAGTCAAGAAACAATTGATATTAACTGAATCAGAGACAGAGTCAGACGAAATAGAAATAGATGATAGAATTTTTAGAAGTAGGTGCATTAAATTCAAACAAGTTCACTCCCAAGAAATACGCTAGTTGTAAGATAGATCCAACCAGATGACTTAGTCAAGCCGTTTATTAGATCTTCCAGGGACATAGATATAAAAACAGAACAAGAAAATGATGAAAAGATAGCAAAACTTAAGATAAAATTAGACAAAGGTAGTGCCAACAAAAAGGGAACAAAATAGTTTAATAGTAATAGAATGGTTTGTTATATTTTTTATCTCAACAAGATTCAGAAGATCCAAAACTCAGATTGTACATACCTGAAAATTTAGAAAACATTGTCATTAAACAACATCATGATTTTGTAGGACATATGGCAGTAGATAAAACATATGACATCATGAGACCAAAATACTATTTTCCAAAAATGTATCAAAAGTTGCACAAAATGTTAGATCAATGTGTAACAAGTCAAACTAGAAGCCAAAAGAAAACACATCCACCTCTTAAAGAAACGGACATTCCACCTTATCCTTTCGCAAAAATTGGTCCTAGATCTATCATTACCATATCCCACCACCTTAAACAGGCAACAAATAAAGTCATTGTATCATTTATAGATTTATATTCTGGATGGCCAGAAGCTTTTAGTGTACCAAGTAAATCAGCTGATAATATAGTCCCATCTCATATTAGAAGAAATATTTCCAAGATATGGTTGCCCACTTCAGATACTAACAGATAATGGGTCAGAAAACGTGAATAAGGCTGTACAAGAAACACTTAATGAGTTAAATATAGATCATATCACAACATCTTATTATAGTCCTCAAAGTAACGGCAAGGTAGAAAGATTTCATAGAACTTTACATGATGTAATGGCTAAGAAAATATCTGATGATGTACAAACTTGGGATTTATATTTGAATCAGACATTAGCAGCAATTAGATTTCATCCAAGTGAATCGACCAAGTTTTCACCATTTTACTTACTATACAATAGGGATGTAGTATTACCATTAGATACAATTCTTAAACCTAGAAGAAAATATAATGGGGAAGACCAATATCAAGTAGCATTACAGCAGCAACATAAAGCTTTTACATTAGTACACAACAAAAATTTAGAAGACGCGAAGAAAAGACAAAGAGAAATATGCTGATAGGGGTAGTCAAGAAATTAATTTCAAGATAGGAGATGAAAAACCAGTATATTCTTTTAAGAATCAAAGAAAAAACCAGTAAATTATTAGATAATAAATGGACACCTTATTACAAGAATTATTGAAGAAAAAGGACCTCTAAGTTTTATAGTTAAAGAATCAGTTGACAGGAACAACAACTAAGACACATAGCTCGACAATCTTAGGTTATGCTAATTTAGATATTGGGAGATACCCCCAAGACAAATTAAATAGACCGATAAGAAAATCAACATATGTAGTTACCTCCAGATTCAGAATCTACAGATGACGAAATTGATAAAAATAAGAGTCAAGATAATTGTAAAAAGATCTAGACAAATTCGAGATGACTCAGATAGTGAGGATGATATTCCTTTAGCAGAATTAAAAAGAATAATACAGAAACACAAAGTTAGATCGATAGAGAAAAGTTAACACAACAAGACACTCAGACAGAAAACAAAGAAATAAATAAGGATACAGAAGATACAAGAAATAAATGAAATTAAGAGTTCAAAAAGACTTGTAGACGAAATAGACCCTACTACAAAAGAAATATTAATAGTCTTAAATTCGACTTTTGATAACATGAATAAGAATAGTTTAGGATATATTTGAAAACATGTTGTAAAGATATAACTTGTTGAATGAGAATAGTTTGGATATATTGATAACATGTGCAAGAATAACTTGACTATGTTTTGATAATATGTGTAAGACGATTGAAAAGTCTTAAGTTTTAGACAATTTACATATATAATTACCAAGGAAAACAAAATTCAATAATCTCTAAATTCAATTGAATATGTTATCACTGGGACACCTCGCACCCTCTGTCATTCAACCTATTAACAGTTTCGGCAATTACTTTTATCAAATCAAAATCAACTGAATACCACGTTTTGCTTTGCCTTTTGACCCTGAAAAAGATCTTTGGGACCTATACAAAACATATGACTTGTGCTACATATCTTCAAAGACGAAAACATTGTAGTTATTGTGTCAGGAACCTTTGGTTTGGGTTGACACAACAAATGCCTTAGAAATTTACAAGATACATAACTTGGCATTGCCACATATGAAAGAACCCTCGGTACTCGCCAAAATATGACTTAGAGTCAGAAGCCTATTAGCGGTAATAAAAGAGAAAACACAATTTGCACTTTTAACTCAACAAGAGTTAGAAAATGTTCGAAAAAAAATCCTTCGATAAGATATTGTTCTTTTGACAGTCCCTATCATATACTGTTTCAAACAGACAGACATGTGTGATTTCTATATTTTTAGAAACACATGATCTAAAATTGAACAAAACTGTAAGACCACACACTGATCAATAATGCAAATCTTTCCTCGAGGACAGTATGTTACAGAAGGAAATTGGTTAATCATTGCTGAAAAGTTACAAAAATATTTCATGATCATGTGTGATAAAGAATCAATGATTAAGAAAACCTACCACCTCTAGACATTCTACATTTGGAACAAAATTGTCAAGCTTCTAACGGGATATGACTTTAACACACACCTGACATTTATAAGGAAAGTAATTTTTTAACCTTTAAGGATCCTTTTAAAAACATTTAGTTTGACAAGTATAAGAAAGACGAAGTAAGTTTTGTTTTTGGAGATATAAACAAAATTTCCCACGGTATGAAAAGATTAAAATTCCTAAGACATTAAAACCAGTAAAAGAAATTAAATTTAGATAATTTGATAAATGAACTAAAACTAGAAGAAATGCAACCAATGCCAGAAGATGATTTTTGGGTTAAAAACGGTCAATAACTTTCTCATACCAATAGTGCCAGTAGTAACAATCTTAATAATATATAATGGTAAAAATGTGAAAAAAAAGAATAATAAGAAAATGTAGAAATAGGCATTCAGAATCTTCTGTCAAAAAGAAAAATAAAGATAATCCTAATGTTAAAGTGGTCAAGTAGTGAGGGAAAAGAGGAGTTGAGTCTTCCAAATCTTTCAAAGACTTCCTAAGAAACCAGAACCAACAGCCATACCAGGAGCACCAAGGTAACAAAACATCGATCATGCATAAATACACAGTCAACAGCAGATGATAATGACATTCGCAATCTTATAACAGAAAAGATGAAACAACGGTCAAGAAACATAGCCAGTATATACAAAGAAGACATTCAAACTGAACAGAACCGAACGCATATCCAGATAGAAAACTTTGCATAATGTACCTTAAGGAATAAACACGACATAGAATATCCAGACATGAAAACTTTGCAGTATGTACCCTAAGGATAAATAACGACATAGACTTAATAACCAATAACTGATCAGAACCAGAATTAACATTGAAAAACCGAACACTATACAGTCAAGATAAAAGAGAAACAGAAAACACGAAACAAAAATAGTCAAGGAGAAATTGAAAAACAGTCAACCAAACTACAAAAATGAATATCCAGACGTACATTCCCTGTGAAATAAAGGAATACAAACACGATAACCATGAAATAAATCATGAACTCTAATCAAGATCCAGAAACAGGTGATGTGACACCGCAAGAATTTAACGATAACAACAAATCGTCCGATCGAAAACATCGAATGTGGATGAGACCACTTGGCTTCGATCCAGAAGCCCGATTACCAGCTTTAAGTTCACCAGTTAACTAAAGATACTAACATTCGACTATTGAAAACTATACAAAGAACTTAAGTAATAATCACAGTGTAATGTGAATACAAAACGAAAATAATTTAAAGAAGTCGAAAACTTAGTTCTTATTTAAAGAAACAGAATTTACGCAAGGACGGAGGACTTTCCGTGAATGGAGGACTTTCCATGAATATTCATAAAGGACGGAGGACTTTCCGTGAATGGAGGATTTTCCATGAATATGTTAAAAGTGTTAAAAAGTGAATTATTAAATGTATTATGTTATAATGAACTTTAACATAATGAACCTTTACTTATGGACTGTAAATAATGAACTTTATTTGTATTGAGACAATGATTATTGAATTGAATTATGCATAAAATTCTCGGCTTAATTGAACCGGTTTTATATCGCTTTATAATGCATGAATATATATTGAAATTATAACCCAAGTCACATATTTTTTATCCAGGTCACATTTTTATTTAATATTAAATCCAGATACACGAGTTTTATGAATTGTTGAAAATCCAGGTCATAATTGATAGTGGATTATTGAGAAATATAAGTCACAAGTTAATTTGTTATTACTCCAGGATATGAATTATTTACCGATAAAAATCCAGGTCACAACTTTATTCATTTCATGATTAACAGTAAAAACTTTATTGAATTGTGTTATAACTTTCAAGCCACACCAATGGGGGAAATTTTATAAAAAGTTACTAATTATAATTTGGAAAAGTATTTATAAGAATGAAATTTTTACCATTTAGTAAAAATTTTCAAGGGATATGGGACTTTTTTGGTTAACAATATGAGGTACGGGAGATAAATCTTTTAGGAAATTATATAACGAGAAAATAAATTGGTGTGACTTGAAATAGTATTGATGTATATTATATATGTATTTGGGAAAATACGGGCAGCTATTTCTTAATTCGGTCAAGTAAATATGTTGACAAAGTTAATTTAGTATATAAAATTCCAAATTCCAAATTAACTCTATTAGTAATATACTTAGCATTATTACAATATACTGTTTTGGATAAACAACTTGTCAAACACCTTTTACAAATTCAGCAGCAATTGAAGCTGCATGTTAAAAGGTCAAATATCTGTCATCATCAGTTTTGGTAAACAAGAATTGATGTTAATAGTTGTACTAAGAAATGATAAATGTAAAAGGTTTACCAAAGGTTGCATTATGGCAGATTTTGATGATAACGGCGCCCGTATTCTCCCAATTGTAGATGCATTTAACTCTCTTATAAGCTTCCAAGAACTTTATGTTTTGCGTTGGTCAAAAATGACAAACGTATAAAAGCACTGGAGTTCTGGAAACGAGAGAGACCCAGCGGGAAACCGCCTAGAGAGAACACCACCATACTCTCTGATTGTTGAAACATTGTTTTACCATTGCTGTACTCTGCTGTGCTGAGAATAAAAACTATACGATCACAGACCGAACTTTGAGTTAATGATATTGTGTGAGTTGGTTTACATATATAATTATATATATATATATATATAATATAATATATATATATATATATTATAATATAATATATATATATATATATATATATATATATATATATCATAAGTACATTTATTCTTTTGCGACGATGTGTCGATACTCTTTGTACCGGCTGATTTTATGATAACAGACCAATATGAAATGTTATTTAGAAATATTGCATATATGTCCCATTCGACCTTTGAGCCTTATATATAAATGTAGATGGTTTATCAGAATTAACCAATCATTGTTTACCGGGTTCGAACCAAAAGCATATTTTTCTCTGGTATTTCATCGTCTAAACGAGAAAACGGAACTTTGTGATATTGTTTAAACGAATGTTTTAGAACAAAATCACCGTTGGGTAATGGATTTGAATCTCCCCTAGTAAAAATACCCCAGACTCATTCCATTATATAAATAATAATTATCAATCAAGATTGAATTTATTTTTTTTATTTTTTTTTCTTCCTTTGCTTCATACTACAGTCAACAAATTCTCACCCAGAACCTGGTTAAATTGCAACTGGGAAGAGACAACCGGCCTTCCGCAAGAAAACTGGCAAACTTTCTCACAAAATCAGCTGAGGATCCATTGGGGCGCGAACCTAAGCTGGTCAGAGGTGAGATACTTCATGGCTTAAAGCGCGATGCTCTTTAATGCCAATCGGCCATAGAAGATAAAAGCAATATGAACTGTCAGCGACAAAACAAATTTGAAATTAATACTAAACACTAAACCACCTAATTACTATTCAAAATATCTCACGCGAATATTACGAAATAACCTACATTTCTTGTAATTTAAATCGTAAACTTTGTTTTTCAGACACGAAATAATCATTGTCATGCAAGACAGCATTTCTCTTCGGATGCAATCGGCCTATATGCAAGTGAACTCCGGGCCAAGCATTCGGGGAACCTTTATATCTCGGGCCATTACAAACTCATCCCGCGCGGTCTCGGAAAAAAAATCATTCTCGGCAATGTATCATATATATCACTAATTATTTCCAGTAACAATCCCGTATTGTATTTTAAAAGTAAATATACAACCAGAGACATATCTTTGATACAACACATAAAATAAAGGTAGATTTTAACAAACACCGAGTGTGTTATGGGTCGAATGTATGACACCGACTGCCCGAGATTTCCCTTAACCCGCTTGCTCAAAATATTTGTTGACACTAAAACGACGTCGGGAACACGTTGTCGGAATCTTAAATGTCTAATTTGTTACGGAAACGACACAAACAAATATCGAACAATCGGTAATTTTCGTAAAGCTTTTCCGAGGGATGATTAGCAATGGCCAGAATGATGGCCGACTCATAGGAGGGGATACAACGGGCTAGGTTTGACGAGTTTATTATAATTATACACATCCATTTGTTCTTTTAACCATCAGGTGATCGGTTTGGGGTATCTGTGAGATAAAATATTGCATAAAATCTGCATGTAAAATTTTGCGCCGTTGACAGCTCATATTGCTTCAAATCGAGTCACATCGATGTATCGAAGTAACTTATAGCAAATGATCACAATCCTCTATTTTAACGGTAATTTCACCTACCGAGATTTATCCATTAGAACATGATTGTATTAATTATAATATGTTTCCCCCAGATTGAGCTAGTTCTAAAACATTTATATCTCAAGGCGTTAGACCGAATTAAATTAAAATATCATTTCATAATTTTGTTACAAAATTGCATAATGTTGTTATTACAAATTGCATCGATACATGTTTATCATGGCAAAATGCAATAAATCTCACTGGTGAAGTAATTAAATCTAGGAAAACCTCGACATTGAACGGGTCATCTTTCCTGACTATATCATTTTTACAAATACAATATGTATACTGTAGATATGAATGGATTTTTTTTTTTTTTTAATTTATTTATTTATTTAATTTTTTTTTTGTCTGAATTGTGTTTTGTGCCGCTCTCAACTATCATTCAGTTATATAAAGACGCCCCAAGTTTTAATGATGGAGGAGAGAAACTGGTTCCAATGTACCTGGAGAGAGATCATCGGCCTTCCTCCAGAAAACTAACAAACTTTCTCACACATATGGCTTAGACTCCACAACGGCTCGAACCCAAACCCGTGCTGGCAAGAGCTGCTCAGGGTATTTCACGCGATGTTCTAACCACTCGGTCACGTGGGCCGTCAGGTAGATTAAGAGTTAATTATCAACTTTTTATATTGATATTGTCCGATTCACATAAGATGGCATGATGGGGTAACCTTCTGATTATCATACGGACGAATCTACTCACCTTTCGGTAGGGGGAAAATGTTTTATATTCCTCACTGGACAAGTAGGTACGATTACTCTATATAGTCAGTGTAATTTTAATGCGATACTTTTTATTACCTGAAATTTAAACTCGTCCAGGTCAAGAAAGGGCTAAACCTGGCCAGGTTATATGGATTTTTCTATACATCATTGCATATACTCTCCTTTACAGTCAAAAAGAGCTCTGAGGAAACTGGATTAGGGATTCGAAACCGGTAATCAATGATGAATTAACATGTACTGCATATATCTAAAGATTAAATGTGATAACAGAGAAAAGCCAAGATGAATGAAGTTTTTTTTTATTACAGATCACGTTGATACACCAATGCAAAATCACATAACGCTTCATGAATGCCTATCTCTTGTGGAGGTTCGAAGCCGGTAGTTAAATAAATGATGATTTCGTTCTAAAACGTTTTAGGTCAGATTTGAGTCAGTTATATTTTGAACTTATGTAAAATTGCTTTGAAATTACAAAATAAATTACAAATTACGTCGACAGATATAAAAAATAAAGATGAGAGAGAGAGGCGCGACAAATAAATAACTAGGTTGATGTAAGAAAACTCGTACATAAAATAAACATATAGATAAATAAAATAAATAATTGAATGTATAAATAAAATATCAAAATTAAACAAGGAGAAACACAAATCGTTTTGTTTGATATCTGACATATTCTATACAGTTCAGTTTACCGATAAAAACGATTTCGGCAAACTTCAATCAACTTAATAAAAATTTAAGTTTGTGGATTGATTTTGAATCAGTTAATAAAAATGTATAATTGCAGCATATATACTCACCATTTATGAGGAGAATATGGATATACATATGGCCTCAATTCATACTGTCTGTATGTTCTCTCCAACATATTCATATTTGTCAAAAATCTACAAACATGGACATTCCGACGCTTTTATGCGTCCATCTTGCATCTCCTCTTTGAGAAACCGATGCAACAGATTGTGACGTCACAGACAGCTATTCTCCACGGCAGAATGAAAATCACGCGACAGGAGGGCGTTATTTTAGAGATAATCCGAGTGTATGCTATCGTAATTAAAAGTATGATGTCACAGACTTATATATGCACCTTTGATTGTTTTACTGGTGAGTGGACAAGTTACTTTGCTAATATTATCCGACTGCCAACACGCTCGTCCTGTTTAAAATTAAAACTTGTGATTGTCACAGAATTTTTCGAGTGCGTTTAAATATCTTTATCGGCGCGCTTTCATAAACGAGTCATTTCAATAGAAACTGATAACTTAGACACCCAATGAGCGAAGAGATGCTATATTTACAAAACCCCGAAAAATGCAAATTGGTTAATCAATAAAGTGAAACACACTACGTGAAGTTCTATGTCTTAAAGCATTTTCTCAAGAAATGTTTCCCGTCGAGAGGTCAGCAATCTGGGAAAATCAATAGTAATAATTACAAATTATTCATTTGAAAATTTTAAATCCCGAATGTGTGTCCAATGAGGAAATAAACCAATATTTGTATTTATGTAAAGGAAATTCGTTAACAAAGACCCTAACCATGTGTCAACAAGGAATTTGTATAGGCATAAGCACAGCATTGCTAAACATTGATGAGATCAAACAAATAGTAAATTAAATCAATATAACTTTGAATACAACAGCTTAGATTCTAGTCTTGGTGAAGAAATCAATGAATCAGTTTTCTCGTTTTGGTACACGGGTTTATGAATGTTTAGCTATTCTGGAACTTATATATAAAATTTGAAAGGATATAAGTCTATTATAAAGCCATTCCATGTTTTATCTCTGTTTAGCGTCTTCGGACAGATTGGTTCGGAGATAATAAAACAGAATAAATACCACAAAACAACTAGTTGGAAGTATGGAACATAGTCCTTAAATTAATAGTTAAATATAAAAATTCGTTTTCATCAATAAAATTATCTGCAAACTTACGTTATTTTGATAGGTTAATGTAAGTATGTGCCAAAGATATAGTTTTTTTAAATCTAATTTTTTCTCTTGTTAACAGATCAGGAAAATACTTAAATGTGCAATAAAATGCATTTGTTCCCCTAAAAACGTCTTGTTTTTTTCTGTAGTTTTATGGGGTTTTTTTCTTGATAGAAATATAGGACATTTATTTTAGGGTGGATGCTACACATGCAAAAAAAATAATAATAATAAGAGTGGCCTAACCATAAATAATTCAAAGTAAAATATGATAACGATATTAAAGACCAAAACAATATGTAAATATTTAGATTCATTCTTGTTGTAGTAATTAAGCCAAAATATCAAATACATTAAATGCGGTTACTAAAAAACATATTTCGATTTTTTGTCTTATTTTACTACTTGTACTTGATGTACAGTAACAAATGAGAGTTATATAATGGCATAAAAATCTTATATTTCTATATATTTTGAACAGATAAGATTGGGTCTAGTGTTGAATTCAAATACAAATACATTGAAGTAAGGTTGACTAAATCAATGGCAATTGAAAAAGAGCCAAACCTGGGTTTCTCAAGCAATTTTCACAAAATATATAGGAATATAAGAATTTGTATGCTTGTATAGATAGAAACCTGGGTTTCTCAAGCAATTTTCACAAAATATATAGGAATATAAGAATTTGTATGCTTGTATAGATCTCTTTTTGTTATTGTATATCAATTTAAGTAGTAAAAGATAATCTGAAGAAAAAAAACGCAGCCAATGACCTTAAGGAGGCCTCCGGCAGGTCCGAGATAGACCACTGGTGGGGCTTCGGGGAGGCGAAGTCCCATATACTGAGCATTCCAAAACTTTGGTTTCACTGTATAGTAGGTCATCCCTCGGAGAATGCTTCACTATATTTTAATAGCAGATCATCCCCTTGCCATAGCAAATCGTCCCTGAAGAAGATTTACCTTATAGTAGATACTCTCCCTTTATTTGGCATGCCGGAAAACCATTGTCGAAAAACGGTTCTTGGCTGCATATTATGTATATCTAACTTAATTTACTTTGTGTTATAAGTTTAACTTCCCCCCCCCCCCCGATTGTCTGAGTGGTATGCTCTTTTCCGTTGTTTCGGACCAGTCTATTGTGGTCTGTAAGGTTGAAAAGGTTAACACGCGGAATTTTCACAATGGTGGATACAAAATCTTAAGGATGGAAATATCCAGCAAATATTTTGTATAAATTCTAGATCGGTATTGGTACAATGGGAGGGGATATGCCATGGTCTGGATGGAGGGGGTGATCTGCTATATAGTGAAACGTCCACAATGGGGGTGTTCTACGATATAATGGACCATCCGGGGGGGGGGGGGACTGCTATGAGGTATGGTCTGTTATATACTAGTACCATCGGACCACATCGCTATTGTTAGATGTAGGCTTACATATTTTTATACATGTTTGTTATTATGTTGATCAGCGGGTCAGTATGTGTGATAGTGCTTTCTAAATCATCACGACTATTGTTTACACTAAAAATTGCGGACGGAAGTTAACAAGCACTATATTATAGAGTACAAATCTTATGTTGTTAAAAGTTGTGGATGAAAAACATGATAAATAAAGATCACGTGTAGACATTTTATTTTTAAACAAGTGAACCACGTGGTATCGGAGTCAGTCGCAGCATACAGTCCAGTTATATAATAAATTTTGCATGTTTTTATCTTAAAATGATAAAAAGTTAGTAGAGCTTGAGGACTGAGTGAATTTGGTAACTGCGGAACCTGCATGGTTAACTTGATTCCTGGGACCGGAGTCACAAAATTTACTAAACACTCAAGTTCAACATATATTTTCTTGTTTTGCCTACATGTACATTCATGTTATTAGTAGTTTGTAAAATCTCTGAATCTGTCAGGACTAAAAAGAAATGCATTATTTATCTGTATAAATTTTCATCTTTTATCATACACATTAAGATTTGGAGGCACTTATGATTTTGTTATTTCCATCTGTTCCATGTGTGTTGTGTTAATTAAGTCCAAAGAAAAATTTAAGTCATGAAACTCCATAACCTAAGACTGTAAAATAGCGCCTAAACACCGTATTTTACACTATACCAATCAGTTTCACAAATTTATCCATATACCTTTCATTTCGTAGGCCCTACATTTCTTCTTTGTAGAAATGTAAATCTTCCTAATGTTCGGTGTAAGCTCTTCCTATTTTTTAAAACAGGAAAATTTTCCGCTTACGGAGTTTATATTTCATAAATGATCCGATATGCCAGGATAGTTCAACATATGAACATTTCGTATACAGATGTAAACTACTAACTGACAAATTATTGACACAGGGATATTGAAAACGGCGTTTGATGTCAACGTTCCGCAAATTTTACGGTCGGTACAATAGTCTTGTTTGCGATTACTCTCTTTCACTAAGTGAAATGTTGAGTTGCCTTTTCGTTGGCGGTTGTTGAGACGTCTGTACCAATTAAACATTGGAAAAATTTCATATATTCATCCGATTTTCTTCAGGTATTTAAAATAGCGTTGAAAAGCACATATTTTACATAATTCATGCACTTTCCAGTAAGATCACATCCTGTATTTTAAAAGTAAATATAAAACACATAAAAATAGACCGACTTTAACATACGCCGATTGTGTAAAAGGCCCAGATTGCTGACAGATCGAGCGCGTAAGGGACGAGACCCCCTTCCCCCCAATAGAATTACAAAGCACATTTGATATGGCGAAAGAGTTTATCTGAAAGGTTATTGCATACGGAAATACATCTGCATTTCTTTAAGGTACGGGAAAGCTTAAATTCTAATAAAACAAATATTTTCGAAAATAATATCTTTTACAACGTTTCACGTGTTTGATCACACATTTTATCATATTGTCATCAAGCTAAATTCAGATGTTTTTATTTTGATCATTTCTGGACTTGTGTTTATATTTTCATATGTATGTTTACTTTTTAATTTACTCACATATTATAATTGTCAATTTCCAAATTCAATTGTTTATGTTTTCCCACCAGAAGTGCTACGAATTTCTGACACCTGGACAAAATTATGATACAGGAAATGGACTTACCTCACATGTTAAGTCCTCTCTTTACATAATTATTTTATCACCGTCAAAGCAATTATGTACTTATCTAATTTCTCTATTGTGTTTAGGTACATGTACATCTGTGGAAGATTTAATTTGCTTAGTAATTTACTCAACACCTTTCAAACTTATACCAGATGTATTATTTACAAACTGTTGTCCCAAATTCTCATAAATACTTCTGTCAAATTTCTTTCATCAGTTCGGAAATCAGACACACTACTGATAACACAGACTCATTACTTTGTTTTGGAGACCACGTATACTACTGGTCACAAACCAAACTACAGTATTAACTTGTATAGGCGTCGGAACCGGGGGGGTGGGGGGGGGGAGAGCCCCCCCCCTTTTTTTTTGGCAAAGATAGACATAGGTGTTGAAAATTGGGCTTAGCCCCCCAGAGACGTTTCTGGCGTTTTTGTGTGTGTTTTAAGTTGGCCCCCCCCCCCCCCCCCCCCCCCCCCCCCCCCCCCTCCGCACTTTCAATTTGCTTCCGACGCCAATGACTTGTATTGTATTTTATTTGGGACATTTCATTATCATTCACTGTTCTGGACTATTCACTTTTTTATTGTTATATATTTGTGATTTACTGTTCATCGTTGCGGCTTGACAATAAATAGGAATAAACTTGTAGTATTCTTCCTGGAAATGTATTTTGGTGGACCACAGGGAATACGGCACTCTATCTATTTACGGTCCACAGGGCCACGTTACTTTACGGCCCACAGCGCCACACACACCGATTCTTACTCTTCTTCTCGCCAACATTCCCTCACCCCGTTCGTTACAACGCAACGGCGGATACGACTCCAACGACAACATCAACGGTACGACATTGTCTCACACGACAACATCAATCCCGACACGTAACCTCGTTGTGATAATATTCTCGACTGTATGTCAGGGAAGAAAAATCATCATTATTACAGCTTATATCGCTTCAATAGGAATGTCATCGTCAAATTATAAAAAAAAATGTTACGTAATTTGTTACTGAAATTGATATTAGAATATAGATACATTTGTTTATACTGTTTTATACTATTGAAGTATGCTATTTACGTTTGTAATAACGATAATTCTATCGTATAAGTGAAATATATGAATCAATCTATTAAGTATTATTACAGTAGTAGAGTGTGTATCATTGAATTCATTTGGAATTATAGTAAATAAATATAGTGTGTATTTCATTGATTAATAATGATGTAAGGTATATCAGCGGTATATATTAGCTTTATATATCGCTGGGTATATAAAGTACGGAGTGTAGTAAAATATTACCAGTAAATATATTGTATTAACAGTACAGTATGTTCAATACTTACCTTCAAATAGTGTGTATAAGTGTAATACTTACGTAAATACTATTGTGTGTGGCATACTTTGCATTAAGAGTATCTTTGTTTATTTATACAGGTTTTATTCGGTTGAGTTTAAAACCATATCAACCAGACATTTCAGTACCTACGCTAAAGAGGATCATGCAAGATAATAGTGAATGTGTATATTTTCAATAATTAAAGATGTAAAACTTCAAAAGTGTTTTTTTCATATTTATGCTACAACCCTAAAGCTCGGGTCATCTTGTGACAATACAGTTAACCCCAGTATTTAAAATGTGATATATATTGTGTAAAATGCATTTTCCGGAGATCAAGATTATCACATGATCACGTACTTCAAAACATCTTTTTATAAAACTATAAGTTTAATATCAACGATTGGGTTGACATATAACTTAACTTTTTATGATATGATCTGTACTTGACAACGACAGAAATGAAAACGAGCGTAAATGATTTTGTTTATGTCTTCATACTTTTCCAGTTACACATGGGTTGCGAGGGTAAGTATAATCGTTTTATTTATATTACTCAAAGTTTGCTAAGCACCAAGTTTGATTTTTTTTTCACAATTATCAATATACCCGTTTCTTACACCGTCCCATTCAAATTCTGAATAAACCCTGAAAGCACATTGTAATTGTTTAAGTCACATTTTGGGGACGTTATTGTAATTTTTTGAACGTTATTGTTATTTTTGACATTTTCATTAGAAAACTACTCCTAACCGACGAAAATGAAAAAAAAATCGATGTATTAATGGAATTATTAGGGGGATTCCGTAGGATTTCTTAAATTTACCCTGGTGAACGAGTGATATAAAGGGTGGGCTCGATTTACCGCGTGAGTACTGTTTCGGCACAGTCTCAGAACATGTCCGAATCGAATGGTACCAGGGCAATAAGTAGTTACTTCCAAGATGTCGATGAAAAGTTACATAATTCACGTAAGTTTTATGGTTAAATCGCTTCTCCAGGATAGTATTCCAGAGCATTTTATTGGTCTTCCACGTGTCTGGATTGTCCAGGACTGTGAAACGAACACACTCAGTTGAGCATCACCACGTGATCAGCAACACCTTACCGTTTTTTAATAGATCAATGCATTAAGTGTTTTCCACGATTAATAAACTAATTAGTTGGAATAGGACTTTCAAAATACGACGAAAGTTCATAAGAATACGCATTAAGAGAGTACAGAAAAGTTTATTTATAAACATTACTCCCCGGAAAGTGGCTATTTGTCTATAATGTTTAATAAATCACTAACCAGGTTTATGGAAATTAGTAAAACTAATATATGGCATACAGCAAAATATATGTACACAAATATTATTGGTGCTATAATAACTTGCAAACTTGAAAACACGATTTACGATATGTAATATGTGATTGTAACTTTCGTTGTTTATTTCAATGTTGCCACGGAAACCCATTTAGCCTTGTCACAGTTGAATATGTTTTCTCTGACAGTCGCAATGTAATTATCTGGCGGCCACCAGATATTTTCCTTGTTATCTTGCGACCGCCACTTAAATATTTAGTGTCAATTTCTTATGTGGAATGTAGTTTTGCATCTTGACACTGCGGTTACATTTTTTGCCAGATACATCAGGACAGGAAGTTTTAACTTTTTAGTTATTGAATTTCACCTTTTTCTTACTTAATGCAAACGTAAATCTAAAAACAGTAAGCTTTAATATATATACATATATATATATATATATATATATATATATATATATATATATAATATATATATATATATATATA